>JANPWU010000007.1:18886304-18897633 GCA_024707465.1 Erythroxylum daphnites
CATGATAGGAATCTCAGTAGTATGATCACATCATAATTTCCTTCATGCTATGTCATATATCACGGACTTCATTAATTTGATTAAAGATCAAAGCAATTCATAAACGCTGTTCATGAATATCAAATTAATGAAATATGCATTTCTTTATTTTTTCATAAAGTCTGCACACGACTATGAATAAAATGCGCTAAAGGGGATTGCCTTTAGGGCACAATTTAAACAGTACCGTCCTTGCATAAGGCGACTTACCCAATGTACAAGTCGACTTATCGGTACTGAATGCGTGTAAGTCGACTTATCCAATGTACAAGTCGACTTGCACTTACAATGATGTCCAGAATATTGAGGTTTAAGAAAACATGAAATTAAAGCACAAAAGGTACACAAGTCATATGATCATTTTGTTCTAACAGAAATAGCTTATGAAAATTTAGGTTTTTTATTATTGCGATCACCATCTGTATCTGACTGCAGTATGAGTTTAGTATGGCTGATGATCATATCTGCATCGGACTGCAAACTGGGTTTAATATGGCTGAATCTTTTATGAAGGCATTGTCTGGCAGATGAAGAAGATTCAACACTATGTTCTAAAAATATAAAAAAATCAAAGTATATTAGCCACAGAGTATATAAGGTGACATTATTTTTTTTAAAAATGCTATATAGATAAATAATAGATGATAATATAATTAATGTAAAAAAAAGAAGTTTACATAGTTTAATAAAGATTAAAACGCTAAAACTGAATGAATAAATAATGACAAATAACGAATACCTGAAATAGGCGGAGGTGTAATTTCAGCAATGTCATTTTGATCATCAGTTGAAATTTGATCATCTTTTATGGGTGAAGCCGAAGCCTTTTGTAGTTCATCATCATCAATTTCATGGTAATACATAACAGTAAATCGTTGTATTGTATTTGATGACTGAATGTTTACTGGTTTGACATGAAGAAGAAATGTTTTGCTTCTCAATTCTACGTACACCTTTTCTAAAGGAAGTTCCATGTTCTTATTATGGGAATGCAAAAATGTTAATTGCCAGCCACATAGCCATATAAAGATTATTGTTGTCATTTTAAATTGTACATGTGAAAAAATTATATCAAAAAATATAACCTAATTATAATATTGCATAGCTTCAACTGCGGTGAAATTCAAAAGTTTTTCAGCGAGCTCGCCAAAAATAGAAGCCATGATGGTCCCTGTTTCATCGTTCAAATCCATTTCATATCGGCGTCTATATGAAAAGTTTGAATATATGTTAATTAGAAAAAAAAAGAACATTACATCTAAAGTTAGAATATATGTTAATTAGAAGAAACACAATGATATTAAACGAAGTTGTTAATTCACAGCTATAAAGGAAAAAATCCATTGAGGAAAAAATCCTTGAAGGAAAAAAATGGACATTAAAATAAAAAGATGTCACGGGTGTGACTTGTTAAGTCACACCCGTGAAGAAGAAAAAAGAAAATTGGAGAATGAGCAGATGTGACTTGTTAAGTCACACCCGTGAAGAAGAAAGTGTCACGAGTGTGACTTGACATCTAAGTAAAAAATATCAAAAATCCACATGAGAAATAAAAAACAGTAAATTGAAGAGAAAAAAGAGAAGAAGCAAACCTGGGTTTAGCAGTAAGTTTTCTTTTGCAAGAATTACAAGTGAATGAAACTCCATAGGCAGCAGCTGTAGAACGAAAAGATCTTTTACATGTCATATACCAGTATTTTTACAAGATGTGTTGGAAGGAAATTTTAGCTTTAATCCATGATATCTGCAAATAACCCATACTAAGATTATTATTTAAAAAAATTAATATGAAATATTTTATAAGAATATAAGATGCAGTTACCTTGCTAATAGAATTCAAGAACATGATTTTGGTAATTTTCTGATGCGATGCGAAGGATATATCAGGATTATGTCTTAGATAAGATTGTTCGCTAATAAGGTTTTTAATTTCCTTATTATTTCGTCGTGCCTTGTAACACAATAATTATAAATATGAAAGCATCAAAATTTTATAAAATTTCTATATAATTGTATTGATTGTTGAAGTAAAGATATATAATTTTATTGATTGTTGGAGTAAAGATAAGGCAGTATCAATTTTTAAGATCTGCAACTTCTTGCATTGGTGGATCAACAAGAATTGCTGAGTCGAACCAGATCGATAATGCAACACCTAAAATTTTGAATTGTAACTTAAAAAAATATAAAGATAACTAATAAAATGTAATAGTATGATGAAGAAAAAAATATCATTATAGAAGTTCACTTTCAGTCTCCTACACACAATCATCAGATAAGAGTGTAAGGATTCAATAATTTGTTGGCCCTCGTTATTAACAAAAGAATTCCAAATGGACAGTACAACCGTTTGTTGTCTAATAAAAAAATAAATGTTAGAAAAAAGAAAGAATTTATCTCAGTTTCATGCAAAATATAAAGAATAACAAAGAATTAAAATTACTCTTTATTGGCGATAATAAATTTATGCACAATTGAATTTCTTCCATCTTTGTTGATTTCTTTCTTATCTAAGGCTTCAATAACCACAGCCAAAATATCTATCACATGTTAAATATAAATACAATTAGATATAATAGATAAAAATTGTGAACATTGTATAAAGAAATAGATTAAGGATCTAACCAACTGATTTTTGCTTCTCGTTTATACAGTTGATAAGATCGGTGAAAGGTGTATAGTTAAATTTTATGGGGATGATGCTATCATCATCTGGTACAGGTTCAATGACAGTGCGGCTCGTAATTATCCATTGTATGTTTAAGTCTTCAATTTGATATTGAGCCGGAATTGGCTTCACAATGGCATTACAAATAATATATTTCTTACACGGTTGCAAAATGTGGCTCATTCTTTGAATATCATTGCTGAATATAATACCTTCAACTTGTGATCCCTGTTAATAATAAAGAAATTATTAATAATTAAGTAAAAAACATGTTAAATGAAGAAACTGTAATTGTCATACCTCGGAATCAAAAAAGATAAACTTTTGTCTCTTTTATGGTGTACCAGGTGAGGCAACAACATGTTTTGCTTGGACGATAATTTTACAAGACCACCATTGAGTGCCAGGTAAAATATCCTTAATCAATAAACGATTTTCCATCCTGAAACAATTCGTTTAATGAATTAGTAAGGCGAAAGAGTTTTTTTTTTATATGAAATGAATTATATAAAGTTGAAAAGAAACAATTAACATACCTCCTGACAACTCTATCTTTTATAATTTGACTAATTGAAAATTTTCATGAAACACAATATTTCTTGTCTTTTGATCAAACTTTGAAGATTCAAAAGTTCCTGGAATAATCAGAACTTTAACTGATTCAGGAGTTCGAGCTCTTGACAGAGCCACATATAGTTGTCCATGTGAGCATAAAAGTTGACAGAGATAAATTCCTACATAATTAAGTGTTAGACTTTGGGATTTGTTTATGGTCATTGCAAAACACAAATGAATAGGGAACTGTGTTCTGCCAAAAGGTATTCCATTTTTTTCATTTTCTGAAGATTGCAAAGGAATTTTAGGTATAAAAACCAATTTTACTTTGTGAGTTCCAAAGAGAATTTCTGCAGAAATTGTAAGATCTTTTAATTGTCTGCATATCAACCTTGTCCTATTGTATAGTCCCTCAGTTGGATTCCAATTTCTCAATAGCATAATTAGGGGGCCTTCTTTGAGTAAGAGTTTGTATGGAGGTAGGCCTTTAGGATTTAAAGAATTGAGAAAATCTTAATAATCAGCTTGATGTCTTTGGTCAACCGTTTTGTCAAAACTCATGTATGAATGCATATTTCCTAACAATTTTTGAATCATCATTCATTAATTTCATCAACACAGTTGTTTGTTGGACATAGTACGCATCTATTTATCATCTAATATGGATCAGATGAATACAAGCTTAGGTTAGGGAAGACGTTTTCAAGTAACTTGGTCAACGTAACGATGCATTAAAAAATGTAATTGTAATTCTTTTAAAAAGGATAGTAAAATATATAATGAAAAACAAATCGTAACCTGTTAAGAGACTCATCCTTGCTATCATAAGGAATAACCAGTTCTTTTGGCAAGGATATTTGATCTTGCTCATCTACTAGCTGAGTGCCTTCTCCTACACGTAATAAAATTCACAAAAAGCTGGATTTGATATAGCTCTCATATTTATCATCAAAGAGAATTTACACATTTGTGGCCAGAAATGTGAATTTAGAAGACTCAAATCAATCAGTTGTTATTTTGTAGCTTGGTCAATAACCGGCAAGGTTTGACGACAATCACCACCAAATACAACAATTTTTCCTCCAAAAGGTTGATTAGAGTCTATGATATCTTGAAGCAAATCATGAAATGCTTCAATGGCTTCTTGTTTTGCCATGGAAGCCTCGTCCCATAAGATAGACTAGATTCAAATATAAATTTTGCAACACTGCTTTGCTTACTTAATTGACAGAATTTTTTCTTCAATAAATCAAGCAGGATTTTAAATCTTGAGTGAGCTATCCTATCACTAGGAAGGACTGATGCTGCAACACCTGATGTAGCAACAACAATTGCAATATGTCTCTGTGACCGTAAATTTGCAATGAGAGCTCGATATAAGAAAGTTTTTCCAGTTCTGCCAGGAACATCAAAAAAAAAACTTCCAGCATTTAAAGCCAAAACTGAATTCATAATTAAATCAAATATGTACTTCTGCTCATTATTCAGCCTTGATTGTAATAATAGGTCTTCTGGATCAACCTATATATTCATCTCACTTTGTATTTCCTTACTTTGATGTTGATGATAATCAACATGAAACTGATGATCAGCAAAATGATAATTGGTCAAGCTTTTCCCCATTTGCTCTAGAGATTTATTAATATCTTGAAGGGCCATTTTTGTAATGTCATCAGGTGTATACGTACTATAAGAAGAAGAAGCATACTGGTAGTGAGAACAAAGGTCGTCTTTGAATGTTTCCCAGAGCTGCTTAGGATTTGTCGGTAAACAATAAAACAAGAGTTGTATCAAATAAAAGTCTGAGCGATGCTAGCATTTGAAACATAACAGCTTCCTCAAGTGTTTGTTGTATATAAGAGTCAGACACTAGCAATCCTAATTGTAGTGTAGCCTCCCTAAAACAGCTTTTTTTCTGACCATCAACAATTAACAAGTTATCAAATGATGTTGGTCCTTTAACATGTGTGAGAAATAACCTCAAGTAATACCTTTCTCCCTCTTTAGGGTCAACAGTAACCAATCTTCCTATTACTTCTCTTCGACTTCTTTCCGACCATGTTTTTGTTTTTCGATTCCAAACAAAATGTTCTAGAAAATCTTTATACGGACATTTCATCTCTTCTGCTTTTTTATTTGTCAAATTCATCTTGAAAAATTCGGTTAGCATTGTTTTCGAGAAGTCGATATTTCTTAACAAATAAAACATATATGCATTTTTGTCAAAGCAAATAAATTGTTGATCTGGGAGATTAACTTGTAGTATACAAATTGATGGATTAATCTCTACTAGACGAAATTCATATATACGCCATAAAGCTTCAGGAGGTGAAATCCAACGACTTTCTTGGAAATTACTGATTTCATCAATATCGGTTGTGCTCTCTTGATCGACAATACTAAAGTTGACAAGATCATGGCCCTTAAAAACATATTTGTATAAGTACTTAGCAAGCTTAACAGTTGAACATATTTCAACATTTATGTGACAATCAAGTAGCATCAAAAGGTACGGATTATGAGGAACCACCCACCTATTATCAATCTCATGTTTGCAAATTTTCGCTTTCCTGCCATCATCTCTTCGTCTATAGCATGGATAACTGTCTTCACCATAAGCAGTAAAAGGAGCAAAACTCTTGGGTAATGGTTTTTGCACACACCATTTATCATGCAAGGGTAATCTTTATTCATAAAACCTCAAGGACCATGAATTATATGCTTAATGATAAGAGAATATAATCGTGAATTTTGATCAAGATTTGGTATTTCAGTAGATATGATCTAATCGTAAGAATCTGGATTTAGCAATTTAAAATGTGGCTTAAGTATTAGCAATAAATGAGGATGAGAGAATCCACGCTTCTGAAATTCAATAACATAAACAAATGCGGCCACATCTCCAAAGATTTGTTTTTTGATCAACTCATTTTTTAGAATTTCAAATTTAGCTATGAATACTCTAGCCAATAAATCCGGTCTATCTTGCAACTTTTCATGAAATTTAAGATTGTCTTGTATTTCTCTCCACATGGGGTTGCAAGTCATAGTCAGCAAAATATTTGGTTTACCATATTTTTGTACCAGAGCCATTGCATCAAGATAACGTCATTTCATGTCCCTTGGACCATCGATAAATGAAGCTGGGAGCACTACTCGACGGGCAATTCTAGAACCTTTTGTTTGACCAATGGTAGTACTATCCAAAACACCTTGCAAAATTTCTATCCATATCTCATTCTGTTTTTTTCTATGGAAATCAAGTTGGGACGTTTCAATCTTTATATAAGTACCCACAACAAATTGTTGAAGCAGTCTTAAGGTATGGAGCAACATAGATTCATCATTTTCTCTCATTTGGAGCCGATAATAATAATATTCTCTAGCAGAAACCAAACCATCTTCACGGTATCCTTCTTTAGCAACTAGTAGTAAAGAAGATAAATTTGATAAATAAAATGGTGGAATTAAATAATATTTGAAAAATGACAAAACAAAAAGACAAACTTACCTATGTTTTCCATGACGAACAATTCAGATGGATTAGTAAAGGAGTTGAAATGAACATCACTCCCTTCATCTAAAACACTGCTCCTATTTCTTTGTGAAATCAACCGCTTAATGCCACGATGCTATCGAGATTCACCACGAGGAAATAAAAGTGGATATTCAAGCGGGTTATAACATGCCTAATAAGACTGAATTTTATAACTTGTACCCGAGTGAGCATAGACTTGGATGTGAGGACATCTATCAATTTGTTCATCATTAATTCCAGTCCATATAGTAGCCACTTGTGATGCAATAGGAAGATTATAAACACGTTGATCAAGGCTAGGATAACATCTCATAACTATTTCATGATTCTCAAGTGATGGAATGTCTCTAAGACTTCGAAAGAACTTGGCATAAGGATTATCTTGTAGAACTGCCATAACCAAATTTAATGTACTTTCATGAAGTTTATCACAACTGTTAGTCCTTCTTTTTAGTTCCTCGTCAGTATCAAAGAAATAGAGTTGGATTTCAGATACCTTATTGGTTGTTGACACTAAACTGTCAAGAAAATGATAAACTTGTCCTTGAACACAAAATGTATAATCTACATTGTTATTGTATGTACGAACATTCTTCCTGAAATTTTCTTTTCTTCATCATTGCCAAAAATTAATCGTTTCAAACCATAAGGAATTTGAGAAGCAACAATAGAAATATGTCCTGATGAGTAACAGAATGATGGAGGTTCAAGATAAAATCATTTTGGGTGACAATGTTCACAATTTGGAACAAAACGAAGCTGTTGAGGCTCAACATGTAAATTCTGCAAAGATGCTAACATTAAATTAGTTTTGAAGTAAATTGTAATTGTATAAATTAAATCAGTTATTTTATTTTAATATTCAGTGATTAAAGCGAAATTAGCTAATTAATTAATCATATTGTAATCAATTATATTTTTAAGAAGAAATTATATTTTGATTGGTGTTAAATATATCATAATTAATTAAAACTAATTAATAATATTTTAATTACTAATTAATCAAAAATAAGATAAATTTATAGAGGTTGAATAAGAGCCCAGTCACGCCTATGACTTAATAGTCACAGGCGTGAATACTAATGAAGAACGGGTGAGAGAATAATCAATATCGGCGAAAAGGAAAAAGACAACATATTTAATATTTATTATATATGTTAATGATGATTCTGGATTATTTAATAATTATTCCATATATTTTTGACATTTTAGATTAAGTGTAATTTATATATAATTAATTTACTAATTAAATTACAATCAATAGATTGATTACTTAGGTAAGTATAAAGACAAAAATTATCATTTTATAAATTTAATGTATGATTTATCATAGTTAATAAATTAATTTTGATATAATTAATAGTAATTATGATATAATTAATTGATTGATTTATTAAAATAGACTTTATTTATAAATTTATTATTTATAATTAATAATAATTAATACATAATTAATTGATTGATGTTTCAAATTATAATTAATCGATTAAATAGTTAATATTAACATTTATATATATCTTACTACATTATTAATTATTATTAATTATGATACTGTAATATTCAGTGTATATAAATCTATAAGTAGTCACGCTTGTGACTGTATCATAGGCGTGATGCAGCAATTATGATTTTGCAACATTTTTTATTAAATAATTATAATTCATTAAAACGTTTTTAATTAGCTTATTAATCACAACATAATCGATTGAGAATTAATTTTTTCATTAAAATATAATTAATTAAATAAATGATTAATTGTGAATAATAATTACTGAATATTTTATAAATGAAGATGATTTTTATTACATGACAAATTATGAAAAGGGAAAGGAAGCATTCGTGGCTGGCTGATTAATATAAAATAAACATATTAATTTTTTACCACTGCAAGTTTTTGTTTTAAATGAAAATCTCAATTAATTGTTGCTATTGATATTTCATAAAATATAAAATTTTCTATTACCTCAAATTTAATAATTGTTGTTTTATTAATCTAAAAACAGGTAAATATAAATACATATTCTTATAAGAGGCAAAAATATTTAAACAAATATGCATTTCATTATATCAAGAAAAAGTTGTAATCATATGTAATAAAAATAAGGTGTACACTATTCTTGTTTTAAAATCGATTTGATACAAAAGTTACTTCCCTTGAGATGAGGTAGTACAATAGATACCAGACTACCGATTGATGGTCTCATAATTGACTTATAAATGGTCTCATTATAGGGAATCCTATAAAATTTGAAGAAAGGTACAAATGACTCGTTACATTTATGAGATGTATTAGTTTTTTTGGAAAACAAATACATAACTGGTGATCGAGAAAAAGAAGGTTGTGAGGTTTGTGGTTGTGCAAATTTAATTGGTTCGGTAACGCGCTATGGAATGGGAGTAGATGAGAATAAAATTTTGTTGGTAGCTGTTGCATATGGTGATCCAAAGGAAATAGATCTGGCATTTAAGGAGTTAATGTAGGCGGAGGTTATAGACGGATTGGCAGTAGCTGTAGAAGCTGGTGCAGTTAAACTAAGATACCATGGTTTATTTGGGTTAGAATATTGTGACACTGAAAATGAAAACCTTGAAGAGTGTAACCCACTTTAATAGTTGATCTTGTGAAAAGATGTCTACGAAATTCTAATGTTTCTTTAAAATCTAGTGAATATATGATATCCGTGATGATTGAAAATTCAACAAATGGTTTGATACCCTATAATAAAAATAAAATTTTGAATTATATATTAATAGAATACCACACGTTAGAAAAACAATAAGAATATAAGCAAGAGGAATACGTATGAATATTACCTTCCATACATAACAAAACAAAGATGGAGGGTTGATCAGGAACACCTTGTAAAGTCTGGATGGATAATAGCTGGTAATAATTTTCAGTGCAGATAAAAATACATTCATGAAGATCAGAGCAGAACTGTAAAATCTTGGAAAATATAAAACAATTATGAGGTTGTTAAGAGGGATTTTTTTTATTAAATAGTTATTATAATTTTATTGTTAACGAGTGAACATACTTGCATCAAAAATAATAACAAATTGTTCGCAGTTTTTGCACATTGTTGATATGGCAACTTCTAAAGTAAACACAATGAAGCGTGTGAACCTATAAAAATAAATGCTAACCTACTATTTCCGCGAATGAAACTTTCTTTAATTTTGTTTAAGGCGAAACATCTTTATCCAAGAAAAAGAAAGAAAAAATGAAGCTTAGTAACAAGTTTAGAAGTGATAAATGTGAAAATGAAATTTAGAAATTCAATGCGTAAATAGTATTGAAAAAAAGACATAATTGATAGCGTTTGGAAATTACCAAAACAGGTTTACAATTTTCATCGTGACCTGCTAAATAAGCAAGTCCTGCGATTTCAACCGTAAATTCATCAGCTGTTAATTTCTCTATATTTCAAAACAAAAAATTAAAAAAATAGAAGAATGAAAAGAACTTGTATAAAAATGATCATGAAAATTATAAAAATACCCATAATTATGATTTCTCTCCAAGAAAGGCAAGCCTTTAATTTTTTGCAGCTAACTTAACGTTGTTGTTGTTAGCTCTCAAGAACCTTGCAACACAATTCTTGGTACAAAATTTTTTCTGTCATCAAGTAAAAAATAATGTTATTTAAAGTAAATATTTTATGCAATATCTATATCAATTTGCTTCTTCCTGCTTAAAAATATGAAAGAGTAGAGAAAGAGAAGCAGTTACCTGGTTTTGTAATAAGGGAGTTTTCTTTATAACATACCGAATAACAAATTTAATTTTTTGAACTTGAGATACATTTTCTGCGTAACTCATTCTGAAGAAGTAAAACAAGAGGATGGCAACGGAATTGAAAATGTAATCAGAATGGAATGTAATTCTTGTGAACCAGATTTTAAATAAAAGGAAGGCTTCTTCGTAAAAATGTAAAACATATTCAGTGTTTATTAAAGTAACATTAATTATTTACAGATTTCATCTGTAACAACTAACAACCAAATAAATTGCCAATTTAATAGCTGACCTATAAATTCAAAATATTGCCTGACTGAAATAGCCGACCGGCATATCCCTGAAAATACTCAAGCATAAAAGATTTACAGATATCTATAAGATTTTGTCATTGGGTGGGAAAAAAGTATAATTAACGTTAAGGAAGATTCCAAATATACACCAGTGAAAGTGAATTGATATGGGAATGTGTTTTTAAAAATTTTAAATTAAATCATATGTTTATTCAAGATGGTTTTGGTTTAGGAAATACTCATAAGAGAAAAAGAATTTAAGAAGGGTTTATTTCACGGGTGTGACAAGTTAAGTCACACCCATGACACTTCTTCACGACTCACACCCGTGACACTTATTCATGGGTGTGATATGTTAGGTCACACCCGTGACATCTCCTTGATGATTTTTTTTTCTAATTAACTCTTAACTATAAAAATAAAATAAAATTGTAAAGAATAAATCATTATTTTAGATAATTAGTAATTAAATTTCTATAATTAATTAAATAATATTC
>JANPWU010000007.1:18995024-19005066 GCA_024707465.1 Erythroxylum daphnites
GTGTGTGCGATATTGTTGGCTGTGTAGAACTCTGTTTGGTGACAGAGTTTGTGTTAGAGATTTTGGTCTCTAACAAACTTCTTAGGAGTGGCATGAAACTTTGCTGATTACTTGCATGCTATCTCTGTTGCTTCCAGCTGGAATAAAAAGGGAGTTCAATGCTGCAAGGAAGAAGGTTGGTGTACTAACCTGAATCTGTGAATCTTAGTATGTATTTGTAGTGAACTTGTTATATTCCATGGATTATAATATACAGATTACTGATCGAAGAAATCAAGAAAGGAAGCAATTTCAGAAGATGTTCCAATAGCACTGACAACTGGTATGTTATTTCCTTTTGCATAATTCCCCTTGATTGTGAGTAGTGCTAACTGATATGGTTTTTTATGTGCAGGATGTTAATACCTCCAGTAAGCAAAACTTGAAATATATAGGACTATTTCATATTTGTTTTGACTCTTGTGGTTCAGGTTTACTGCAAGTTCTGTAGTTTGCGAAGAGGATTTTTAGGTAACAACATTAACCTCCTCACGTTGACAAAACTTTTTAGGACAGTGTTACGATAATAACCAAAGTTTAATATGAACATAAAACGTAGTCCAATGTTGTTGATTCCTTAGAATTGCAAAATAAGTCCATGTTATTCTTGTTTGATTTGTTTACACTCTTTGGAGTCCCATTGATCTTTTTCTTTATGTTTCAGGTTCTTCAAGAGTAGCAATATCAACTGTAAAAATTTGAGACTTGAACCAACCCTTGAAGTATTCATGGCACAATCATACCTGTGGAACATTGAAACTTTGAGCTGGCCATCATTAGATTACTGTTTGTCATATTTCATTGACCTGAAATGAAAAGGACGATTTTGGATTTTTTCACGGTTTCTTTCCTATCATGAATTTTTTAAAACGTTGCATTTGATCAATCTGGAGTATATGACACTATCTGCGCGAGAGAATTTTTAGCATCAAGTATTCATGTGTGTTTTAAGAGGACTCAACGGTGGTGTGATTGTTAGGAAAATATGACAAATCAAACTAATTCTTAACCACACAGATTATGCATCTTCCAAGGATCAATTGTATATGCGTGGAAAAACAAAACATACATACTTGACGATTCGTTATATTCCACCGGTTAAAGAACACAGAGATTGCCTTAATTTTTTGTAGAAACCTCCAAGTCGAAGTTAGCAAGAGCCAGCGTTTTAGAAATAAAACCACATACACAAAGTAAGTCAAGTTCTTTTCTAAACGTTGCCTTTTATATGTCATTTGTGAATAACTACTGACAGAAGTTATTCATGTCAGATGACCATTTGACCCATCATGGGTGTAAAATGTCATCAGTGATCATGGAGTTTTAAATCCTAGCAAGATTGACACCACGATTTCACGGCGTTCTTGTTTCATCCTATCTGCCCGCTCTATACTGTACTTTCTGATTCATCATTGTCATGAGCCGATTGCAAAATTGGCTGTAAGCCAATTAGCACGGCGCTTCTAAAATGTGTGCGTGGCTGGTGCCTATGATTTTGCAATTATGGGCTTGGGCAATTTATGTTGTCCATTTGTCAGGATTAGTTCATGGTTAAGGGAATCTATTAGGAAAAATTACTTCATGACTTATGTGCTAATGGGTGGAATAAAAACAACGATTCTCGAGTTTTCAGCTAAGTCTTCTTTCGGTAGCAAACCGCTAAATTGTCTCGTGAGTAGCAATTTTCTGTTAAAGAGAAGAGCGGAGAGGATGACACGTAATAATAAAAAAATATAAAAATAGTTAGAGACGTTAAAAGGAAGACAAACCGCTAAATTGTGCGCATGATTTTTGTCTCTCTCTCTTTATATCAATAGATTCTATGTTTCTCTCTCCCTCTTGATGTTTTCCTACTCACCTCTTCTGACAAAATCGTAACAACATATATGCATTATGTTATCCATTTTTAGTCTACAACAATTGATATCAGAGAAGTCGACCCTGTAAAGAGCAACGATGGTTAAAAGTACCATAGGCATCGAGTTATGAAGAATGGAAGAAAGCTTGAAGAGTGTAATGAAGAGGATGTTCTTGGCGTCACAAGACCGGAATGAGAGGATATTTTCGGAGATTCAAAATAGAATAGAAAAAGTGGAAAAAGAGATGATAGAATTAAGAGCTTTACTCTTGCATAATTTTCAGAAACAGGGAGAAGAAGTCAGAACGACGGAACCCACATCGTAGAGTAGTCTAGTAAGGCAAGTGTAGGATCTCGGCTTCTCGGGCCTCGCGTCCTTAGGGCCTCGACTTCTAGGGTCTCGCGTCCACCCGCTTGTAGATATTATTTGCTTTAGGCCTCGGCCCTCATGGTTTTGCTTTTCCCCTTCTGACCCATCTCGGGCCTCGCGTCCTCAGGGCCTCAATCTCTAGGATCTCGCGCCCACGCTTGTAGATATTGTCCAATTTGGGCCTCGGCCTTCACGGTTTTTCTTTTCCCCTTCTGACCCGTAGGGAAGGGATGAAAATGTGTCTACAAGGGAGAGGTTTTCACACCCTTATAAGGAGTGCTTCGTTCTCCTCCCTAGCCGATAAGAGATGAAATATCCTTCATAAGCGCAAAACCGAGAGGGTCGAGGCTTAAATCGGACAATATCTACTAGCGGGTGGACGCGAGGCCCTAGAGGCCGAGGTCCTACATATCCGTACCCTTATAAGGCGTACTTCGTTCCCCTCTCCAACCGATGTGGGATCTTACACTCTCTATCCCCTTAGGGCCCAGCCTAGCTGGCACAACGGTTCGGGTACTGGCTCTGATACTCTCCCTTATGCAATTCTTCTTTTTCTGTATTATAGTTATCATGTTCTTCCACTCCCTTTGTCTTATGTTGTGCTACCATATTCCCTGTTACCATCAGTATTTGTTGTTGATCCTCTGCAATATGTTCAGTTTGATCCCCCTTTGCCTCATAGGACAATTTTTATCTATTGAATAACCAATCCCTGATCCTCTGGTATCCTTTCCTACGTTTCAAGTTTATGTTCATCAATTTTAGGTTTTCCTTCTATTTTATTCTCATCAAGCCCCATTAATTCTCCATAATCTCCCCTAACAAAAACTTTCCCTGTTGGCTTCAATGTTTTTCCTTGAACTTGTGGGGATAGTTTCCAATGATAAGTTACTATGATTTTATCCTCCTTGAGGGAATTTCCATCTGCTAACCTTAGAATTGGAATATAATCTTTCATCTCCTTCGAAATATTCATACTCACATATAATCTAGCATAGCCAAACTGTTTCCTCAATTTTGTATTCTCATTTATACATATTGGTTTTCCCAAGTAGCTTGCTAACAAGCTTAGGCCTTTGGTGGTCCAATATTCTAGTGGAATATTGTGGATGTTTACCCATAGTGGTATCTTCTTTACTTTAATTTTTTCTAATTCCATACCAGGTTGCCAATTTTGGAGGAACATTGGATGTTGTGAGATGTGCCATGGTCCTTCTTCTATCACTTTTTTAGCCTCTGACTTTGCGTTAAAGGTAAAAATAATGTTGTAATTTTCTATTAACATTACCTCTTGTATGCCTCTTCCTTTCTAGTTTCTTTGAACCCATAATTGTATGATAGGAAAAGGCGGGCGTTTATCTATGAAGAAGCCTATGTTTGCTGCTTCCTAAGTTTTCGCACCCTCCTGCAACATATCAAGACTTGGGGCCACCATTAATTTTCCATCAACCTCCACAGGGGGGCTGTAGAAAAGAGAAGATTCAGAGCTCTCCCATACTACCTGTTTCTATGTTTTCCTAGTTTCCATAAAATTCTGGGCTACATTATTTGTTGTGACTGGCTTAGTAAAGTTTGGGTGTGAATCTAGGGGGTTGCTTGTCTCTAAATGTTAGGAGCAAGGAGGGAAGGGTTCTAGATTACAGGTGACTTGATAGAGGTAGAGGAGGATGAAGGGGAATTGACGTTAGAAATGTTTAAAGCAGGGGGAGATTCAGAAGAGGAGGATGAAGAGATGCACGAGAGTAAAGGAGGAAATTCAGAAAGGTTGGGAGGTGTGAGATTAGTCATTGTAAGGAAGAAGACTAATTTAGGTATGGTAGCAGCAATGCAGGAGATGGAGCAGGAAGTGTTGGTTTAGAAACAATAAAGAGAAGAGGGCAGGAAAAGGGTTTGTGGTTCAAAGATAGCATTGCCCCTGGACATGAGGAGTAGGAAGGAGGATGGAAGAAAGAGAATGGCAGGTTTGCAGAGAGACAAGGGTGAAAAGAAGAAAAGAGAGTAACAGCTAGAGGGACATCGATAGAGGATGAGAAGGATTAAAACTCAATCTACTCCTAAAGCACTACATCCTTGTAGTTCCCAGATTGCTGCATTTTAGTATTCATTTGCAAGTCAGACTCATAGCAATTTTGATTGTACGTTAAAGGTAGATGATGAGGACAATGTAGGAAGATAAATCAATCTTTAGGTTCAGATTGGAGGAGCGCACCATAGGATGAGCTATTTTTCTATTTTAATTTACAAGAGAATACCTGTTATTGTGCAACACATGTCTATGTGTTATGAATGAAAATTCCTCTATGTTATGGAACTAGAGATTAGGACATATCTCTATATAAAGGATTAAAAGATTAGTGAATGACAGAGTACTTAGTACTTTGGATTTTACTGATTTTGAAACTTGTATGGACTACATAAAGGGAAAGCAGACTAACAAATCAAAGAAAGATGTCAAAAGAAGTTCAAACATATTAGATATAACACATACAGATATTTATAGTCTAGATATGGGCTCTTATGGTCAGAAATACTTCATCCTTTTTATAGATGATTACTAATGATATATGTGTATGTGTTTGCTTTATAATAAGAATAAAGCACTAGATATTTTCAAAATATCCAAAACTGAAGTAAAGAAACAATGTGGTAAGTAAATTAAGATCATGAGGTCTGATATAGGTGGAGAATATTATGGTAGATATACTGAAGGTGGACAAGCACCTAGTTTCTTTGCAAGGTATCTTCAAAAAAAGAAGAAGATAATAGCCTAATACACTACACCTAGATCTTCGAACTATAATAGTGTGGTAGAAAGAAGAAACTGAACATTATTAGTCATGATACAGAGTATGTTGAGTAGCTCCAAAAACTTCGTAAGTCCTTGTGGAATGAAGCTCTTAAGATGATAATGTTTATATTAAATTGGTTACCAACTAAGGCTATTCCAAAGAAGTCATTAGAGTTATTTAAAGGTTAGAAATCGAGTTTGTGGCATATAGGCATTTGGTGATGTCCATCTGAAATAAAAATTTATAATCCACAAGAGAAGAAATTGGATTTAGGAATCATAAACCAGTGTTTCATTAGATATGTAGAAAGTTCTAAAGGATATAGGTTATTTGTCTATCACATCACACTAGAATTGTGGAATCAAAAAATGCAAGATTTCTTGAGAATGACATGATTAGTGGAAGGTATCAATTTTAAGATACATTTTCTGATAATGATCATTTGGATACTCAACCTTCCACCTCAAATAATAAGGTGATTGTCATTTACAATGCTCCTCAGGTTTAAACAGACATACAATCAAATGCTGAAAGTCAACAGCTTATGGCGAACATGTTGGAGTTATGTAAATATAGTTCCCTGAAAAGCAAGTGTATTTACTTATAACTTAATTTTCTTCCAGTTACTTTTGTAATGAAAATATTTATTATTATTAAAACAAAAGAGTTTAGTTTTATAAGCATTATATATCTAGTCATAAGGTACCTAGATTCTTTTGAAAGTAATATACATATACATAGAGATGTATAGGAAACATGTATATTATAAGAATCTAAAATAATGGATTCACAGTTGAATAATCAAGTTGTTCGCTTGATTATGGTTTAAACTGTAGTGTTGCGATTTATCTCCATGCAAGTAAAAGAGTTTATTTCAAGGGAATGATGAGTTTCATATCATGATAGTAGTTGACTGGCGATAATGGCACTATTACATGAATCTGGAATCAAGTATGTTTTCAAAAATAAAGTGGACTGTTACTTTAATCTTACAACATACAACTTAAGTATTCGTTTATTATGGACCACAATTTTAATGAGTAATGAACTCATATGCATTTCATTATAATTTTTGATATGATCAGAATGGATTTTTATAAAGTATCAACCTAGTGTCTGCATATTGGAATTATTAATTAAAATATGCATCAGGGAACATTTACTCAAATAAAGAGTTCATAGTGATATCATCACTTCTAGATGTTTTACAAAAATTGGTGATTAAACTAGCGCTAGTAGTTTGATGGACTAGCTACCCATCAAGTCTTAACACCAAGATGAGATCTTATGTGTTAATCACCATATAGAGTAAAACAAGAGATCTAGAAGGAAAAACCAATATAAGGGCAAAACGGTAATGTTACCCTTTATTATGTGGATAGCTATAATATGGTTCATATTAGAGTTTGCAATTGGACATCTTATTTGAAACATGTGTTCTCATAATATTTAGAAATTGAAGAGTTCAACTAATTGTCTTTAGTGGAATGACATTTAGTTAAAAAGCTGGAATTAATTCTAAAGAGATTAAATTAATTCTGGGCTTATTGGCGCTTGAATTATATAAGTCTAATTAGATTCCCCATTTGGCTTCTAGGAAGTTATCAAGCAAAGTACGAAATACAAATAGAGGTTTTAAATCCCATGATTGAATGTCGGGCTTACTTTAACTAATTTTTAATTAGAAGCCCATATAAACATTTAGAAATGGGCTGGACTTTGGTTTAATTTGATTAATTAGATCAATTAAATTAAAACAAAGTTATTAAACATAAAAGGAGGTGGATTTTTGGTTTTAATGGGGTAAATGTGCAGCTGCACATTTAACATTAATTTGCTATATTTAAGATGGTTGTTAGCATGCTTTATCATCATTAAATGGAGTAATGATCTTATTATTAAATGGTTTAATGGTGGCTTTTTAATGATAGCATGTAACCTATTAGCATTCATTGGATGAAAGAAGAAAAAGGTGCATTTGATGAATCATCTTCCTTCTTTCATCACCAAAAACCAAAAATGAGATGTGTTTTTTAGGTTATTGGTCTTTTCATATAAACATCTTAAAACAAATGAGAAGAGTCTCATTTATTGGCTTCTTTATGATTGATTAAGGAAGGAAGTGATGCATTGGATGCACTTCACTTCTTCCTTTGAGGCTTAACCGAAATTGTGAGAGTGAATACAAGTGGTTGTTGAATTTTTATCACTCTCTCCTATCTTGCATGTGTGAGCCGAAAATTGCATAAGAGGTGTCTCATCTTTGTCTTCTTTCTTCTAAGGCAAAATCTCTTCAAGTTTTCTTCTTCTTTCCCACCAAAGGATCTTTTTAACCAAGTTGTCCAAGAAGAACAAGCGGTAGATCGGATTGGTCGAGGATACAATATCGAGAAGAGGATATAATATCGAGAAGAGGATACATCACCTAGGAGAGGATACATTGCTGGCAATAGGATAACACAGCGAGGAGTTAAAGCTGTAGCGAAGGAATTGGTAATAATTTTTATCTTGTGTTTATGCAAATGCTTTTCTTTATATCGTATCATGTATGGCTATACATGTTGATTTGTTTGTATTACTTCTGCTGCAATTTTGATTTTTAAAAAGTTTTGAAATCTACTATTTTATCCAAATCGTGCATGCTTTATATTTTTCCGATCCAACAGAACACAAATGATAATCAAAAAAATCCTCAAGTTATTAATAATTTAATACATCTAGTTGTTTAGGAATTACCTGAAAGCATTCAACAACCAGTTAAACAACATACTCCACAAGAGGATGTTGATGCAACATTAATGAGATCTACTAGAACAAGGAAATCATCCATTACTAGTGATGATATTGTATATCTGCAAAAATTGGACCATAATATAGGAGTCGGGAATGATCCTAAAACCTTTTCATAAGTCAAGAGTTATAAATAATCAAATTTATGGTACAATGCAATGAAGGAAGAAATAAATTCCATAAGAATAATGATGTTTAGGATCTAGTTGAGTTGCCTAAAGGAGCAAAACCTAGAGGGTGCAAATGGGTATTTAAAACAAAGAAAGACTCATTAGAGAACATTGAGAGATACAAGGCAAGGCTCATAGTTAAAGGATTAACTCAAAAAGAAGGAATTGATTACACATATACATTTTATCCCGTTTCTAAAAAAGATTCTTTACATATAATTTTGACATTGGTTGTTCATTTTGACATGGAATTCCATTCAATGGGTTTGAAAACATCCTTTTTAAATGGTACCCTAGAGGAAGAGGTTCATATGAAACAACCAAAATGATTCTCCTCTAGTAATGGTGACCATTTCGTTTGCAACCTTACAAGATCCATGTATAGATTGAAACGAGCATCCTGTTAGTGATATTTGAAATTCCATGATGTTATCTCATCATTTGGTTTTGAAGAAAATATCATGGATCAATGCATATACCAAAAGGTTAGTAGTAATAAAATTTGTTTTCTTGTATTATATGTGGATGACATTACGTGCAACCAATGATAGGGGTTTGTTACATGACATTAAATACTTTCTTTCTAAGAATTATGAAATAAAAGATATAGGTGATGTGTCTTATGCCATTGACATTAAGATCCATTGAGACAAATTCAGTGGTATTTTAAGTTTGTTTTATGCGAAGTCATTTGAGTCACTCCATGAATCACCCATTCATTTGACCCAAATCCATAAATCTCTGTTCATCGGGCTTCGCCATCCTAGCTCTGATACCATTGAAAGATTTTGAGGGAGCCTAGGGAGAAATTAGACCAGATCTATGTGAGGCCATATACAAACAGGACATCATTTCTCAACCTAAAAGCTTAAAGCAATGAGTTATGAGTCATATCTTTGTATATAACTCACTTCATCTTTATGTCTCATTTCGATGTGAAATTACTCCACTTATGAATTCCCAACAATAAGATGACTAGGGATAACGAGGCAAACTAGTATAATATATTAAAGTTTAAGAGGTAAAGAAACTGAAAAATGTCAAGCATACATATTCGTAATAGCAAAGTATATTGACATGGTGTAATCTCCAATTAGATTATGTTGTTTGGCTGTGCCCATCTTGTATATCAAATTAGGATGCATTTTGAATATTTACTGTCTTGATCTTTAGTCATTTATTTCCTTTATTTCTGCAATATCATAAGGGGAACTCTTTTTATTACGAAGACTACATATTGTCTTACCAGAGATTCTAGGGATACTCCTTACCGTTTCGATATAGCTTAGGATACAATTTGGTTGGTTAGCTTGGATCTATATTTTAAATCATTTATTTGTCATTAGGCCTCTCAATCTCTGTCTTACACGATACACAAGTGCAACTGCTAAAGTGAAGTTCTTCCTAGCAAATGTCGTCCTATGGAGCATCAAGGACCAGTTTCGTTTTCCTCAAGCTACTGTTAATAAAGATTAAAAGTACAAAAATTTTCTCTTCTATTTCACTTTTAACTTTTGACACGAGTGCAGTTTGATCTTGTAGTTTATTAGTTCATAGTAAGTAGAGCCCTCACTTTTAGAGTTCTAATTGATTGATTTTTTTAAAAGTGAAATTAGAATGAGTTAATATAAATTTTATAAATATATTGGACTCTTGTTAATGTATAAATTTGTTTAATAATATTTAAAAATTATTATGAAAGTTAATTAATTTAAGAATAAATTTTGATTTATTAAGAAATAAATTTAAATAAAATTTAATAGTAACAATTAATTTTAGATAATAAAATCAAATTAGATTTTATTTTCAAATTTTTGTTGATAGATTTTTGTTTCAAATTTTTCACTCCAAATTTCAATTATCCAAACAGGTTCTTTGTTTTGTCAAATAAAAAATAAAAAATAAAATAAAATATTATAATAATAAGTTACAATAGAAAAATGAAAGGGAAATTAAATGATCCCTAATTTATTTCTATTGAAATATGTAGATTCGATTTGGCCTATAAATTCAATAAGGTTGACTC
>JANPWU010000007.1:19130284-19143073 GCA_024707465.1 Erythroxylum daphnites
TGTTCGGCTGTTAGCCGATTGGGGTATGCCTCAATTATGATGTATATACCTTTTTGATAAATACAATTTACAATTTATCAAAAAAAAAAGAAAGTGCATCTGATACCCGCACGGGTAGCCCAATTGGTCATTGGGAAAGAAACTGAGTCCAAGGTCTCAAGTTCGAGCCTCGGTAGCGGCAGTGTGGGAGTTCATCCAATGTGGTGACTCCTTGTGCCCACCGAGCACTGGGCCGCCTTCTTGAGAAGCTGGCTGGGATCAAACCGTGATTCAATCCTCCAGCAGTGGTCGGGTCTGCGACTGGGGGCCCTTGGGGTTGGGGCTCAACCTTTTTGAGTCCAAGAAAGTGCATCTGATATCAGTGGCTGCCGAGAGTGTCTCTCTGCTGCTTTCCTTCACGGTTGAGTCCTACTCTTTTGTGCTGGTTGCTCTTGCCTTTGCTTTGTCTCGGGGATATTGTTCGGCCTCGGCGTTGTTCTCTGCCGTTGTTCGAATTCTTGGCCCTGTTCGTGTTTTCCCGCCTAACGCGATGTGTGCCTGAGCGGTGCTCATTGTTCGTTCTTCCTGTGGATTATACCTTCTCGCTCGATTACTGCTTATTCTTGGTCGACGCTGGTGCTTGTGTACCCGGGTTTCCCCGTCGGTGGCCTTCCTCTATTGCTGGGGTTCTTTTCCCGCCTTTCAACTTTTGAAGTGTTTGTCTTTTCCCGCCTAGTGTTTGTGGCTTTGTTGCCGACAGTCTTCGGGGGCTGTCTTGCCCTTTTACCATGGGCAGGTCCCGGTCTCGGGGCGTTGATATTACAGCCGAGTGTCTCGGCTACCAATCTGGGACCTCCCCTTGGTCCCGCCCGCCCCGGCCTGTGAACTCCAACCATTTTCAGAGCCTTGCCTCGTCTTCTAAACCTCGTCCCCTATTTTCTCCTGCGCCGTCTGTGACTACAGGGGCTTCGCCTTCTGGTTCTCTGAGCCGCCCTCCCCGGCGCATCACTCCCCAGCTGGTTTTGCCCCTTCTGGTGCCTGATTCCTCTGTTTTGCCTCCTCCCTTAGGTACGTCCCCTCTCCCTTGTACTGGACTGCGGCCTCCTCACCGGGGGGATGATGTAGCATCCACGGTTGAGGAGGAAATTGATTTAGGTAGTCGAGATACAGCAGAGACGAAGTTTACAGGGGCGGTGGATCCTCAGGTCCCCTCTGACCCAACAGTAGCTAGTACACACCAGGTGTTTGATGAACTACCGCAGGCCCAGTCGGCTGGTGACTCTCGGGGGAACTAGAAACCTTCTTTTGCGAGGTTGTTTAAACAGAATCGTGATTTATCGCAGGGGATGAAGTTGACGTATCAGGTTGTGGAGGATGAAGTTGTCCTGGATGTAACTGATGCCGTTGACCTGGAACAACAATGGGGTTTCTATCTGGTTGGGTGTTTTACGGGGAGGTTGCCGGGTTTGAAAGCTATCCAAAACCTTATTGATAAATGGCCAGTCTCCTGTCGATCTGCTCCTCACAACCGGGGCCGGATGGTCTTCCATTTTTCCTCTGAGGAGGACCGTATGCAGGTCCTCACCGGCGGTCCTTATGTCCTGTTTGGTCGCACTTTGATCTTGAAGCCCTTGGCTCCCGGCTTCACCTTTGATTTTGCAGCATTCATGCAGGTTCCCATGTGGGTGCAGCTACCGAACGTCCCCCTGGATTTTTGGAATGAAAAGGGCCTTTCGAAGCTAGGTTCTCGCATCGGTAAGCCCCTGTGTACAGATCAAATCACTAGGCAACAGATTCGTTTGGGCTATGCTAGATTGTTGGTAGAAGTTGATGTGGAAAAGGGTCTGGTTCAGAAATTCTCAGTGAAACTCCCTACCAACTGTAGTTATATGCAAAGGGTCATTTATGAGGCCTACCTAAATTTCTGCTGCCACTGTCATAAATTCGGTCATAGTCCGTTCACTTGCAAACGGGACCAGCCTTCTGGCCAACAGCCTGTCGCTGACCCTGTTGAGCCTCCCATTCCTTCCCCCTCTCCCACTGGTGGCCCCTTTCCGCGCGCCAAGCCGCTTGTTGGTGGCCATGAAGGGCATGGTTCCACCCAGGTAGGTGCTGCCCCCCTGTTACTCCTGACAGTTTGGAGCCTTTGGACCCAGCTCTCCACGAGCATCGTGTTGCTTCCGGCTGTACACCCCTCCTCTCGGAGGGCCACTCCTTTAGTACTTTACCGCCCTGTGTTGCGAATGATCCTACAAATCTAGCCTCTGGGGCTTATGCCCTGTTTCAGGTGGGCAATGGTGTGCCCCCTGGGATCCATCAGGCGAAAGGGAAGGCGATTCTGCCCGTTGGTTCCTCTGGGAGGTTTAATGGCTTGCGCTCTGTCGCTCGGGGGAGGTCTAGGAAGACAAAAGGTTTCCTATTACGACGCAGGGATGGAGGGTCTCCCTCCGTACCACAATCATGAAGCTACTTACATGGAATGTCCGAGGGTTAAATAAACCCTCGAGACATAAGAGTGTTGCTTCCTTGAGGAAGCAACACAACTGCACCTTGTTATGCTTGCTGGAAACGAAGCTCAAAGTTGATAGTTTGAAGCAGTTTGTTCAGTGTCGCTTTCCGGGGTGGAATTTTTGGCACAATTTTGATGACTTTGAGGGGGGCCGTATGGTTGTGTTATGGGACCCTACTCAAGTGCAGTGTGTATTGAATGCGAAAGGCCCCCAACACATTCACTGTCGGGTGACTTGCTGTATTTCCCACTTGCAATTTTATGTCACATGTGTCTATGGGTTATATACTGTCTGTGAACGCCAGGAGCTTTGGCTGGAATTAACTCGCCTTGCCCCCCCAAGCTCCTCCCTGTTGATGGTTTTGGGCGACTTTAACTGTGTTTGTGCTGCGTCTGAGAGGAAGGGTTGCCTACCTCCTGCGGCTTACTACCTGAAAGATCTCCTGGATTTTCGTATGCCCCATGGGTTTGAGGATGCTCCCTCTCGTGGTGATTTCTTTACCTGACACAAGAATCAGCGATGGGCTCACCTGGACCGTGTCATGCTTAATCAGGAGTGGGCGGTTCGCTGCCTCCCATGTTCTGCTCTCACTCTCCCTGTGTTTGCTGAATATGATCATTGCCCCCTTGTTGTTGATCTTCATCAGCTGGAATTATCTAGGGCTAAGCCCTTTAAATTCTTCACTATGTGGACCTTACAT
Organism: Erythroxylum daphnites; assembly: GCA_024707465.1. Classification (NCBI taxonomy): domain Eukaryota; kingdom Viridiplantae; phylum Streptophyta; class Magnoliopsida; order Malpighiales; family Erythroxylaceae; genus Erythroxylum; species Erythroxylum daphnites. Next base: position 19,133,474 of record JANPWU010000007.1, read on the forward strand.
TCGGTTTTCTCGGCCCTGGTTAAAAATGTGTGGCGTATGGAGGGGGTTGGCCATGCTCAATACTCCTTATGCTCTAAGTTGGTGGCTTTAAAACCGCCCCTCCGGATGCTCAATCGGCAGGAGTTTAGCCGCATCTCCTCCCGCGCCCAGGAGGCCCAACGAGAGTTTCAATGTAGTTACCAGGCATTCTTAGCCAGTCCCGAGGATGAGGCCTTGCGAGTTCGGGTAAACTCTCTTCGGAAGCATGCTGTCTTCCTTCAAGATGCCGAACGGCTTTTCTATCGGCAAAAAGCCAATTGTACCCATCTTTAAGAAGCTAATAAGGGCACAAAATATTTCCATGCTTTACCTCGCAAACGGAGTCGAAACAAAATGATTACTCATCTCACCCATGATGATGGCTCGGAAACATCCTCCCTTCAGGAGGTGTCGGATCTGCTTGTTACTCATTTCGTTTCCTTATTTGGTTCGGCCCCCTCTTGTTCCCGGGTGGACCCAGACGTGCTTTCAAATGGCCCTCTCCTTGGCCCCGATGTTCATTCCCGCCTGTTAGCCCCTTTCTCTGCCGAAGATATCCAGCAGGCCATGTTCAGTATTGGTTGTGACAAATCTCTGGGTCTGGATGGATTCTCTGCGGGTTTCTTTAAACACCAATGGTATTGTGTGGGGTCGAGTGTTTGTGTTGCGGTTCAGGAATTTTTCCAGACGGGTAAACTCCTTCGTAGGCTTAATCACACGGCTTTGGCGTTGATTCCTAAGAATTCCAGACCACGGGTGGCCGACTTCAGGCCCATTTCTTGCTTAAACGTGGTTTATAAAGTCATCACTAAACTGTTGACGGGGAGGTTGGCTACGGAGCTTGACAGTATCATTGATCCAGCACAATCTGCGTTTGTTGGCGGTCGACGGTTACGTGACAATGTGTTCTTGGCGCAGGAGTTGGTGCGGGGTTACAGTAGAAAACAGATTTCCCCCCGCTGTCTCATTAAAGTTGATATTTCGAAGGCTTATGATTCAGTGTCATGGGAGTTCCTTCATGAAATGCTCTGCGGCCTGGGGTTTCCGACCCGGTTTATCCAGTGGGTCTTGGCCTGTGTGACAACAGCTTCTTACTCGGTTTCTCTCAATGGTACTCTCCAGGGTATGTTCCGAGGCAGGCGTGGCTTACGCCAGGGGGACCCCATGTCCCCCTCCTTATTTCTCCTGTGTCTGGAGTACCTGTCTCGTTACCTCAAGAAAACGATTGTTACTGGGCCTTTTAATTTTCATCTGAAGTGCCAAAGCCTGGGCATCTCCCACCTTGCCTTCGCTAATGACTTAATGTTATTTTCCCGGGGAGATGTCCCCTCTATTCGGCTACTGCTTGACGGTTTGAGGGCATTAAGTGTTGTTGCTAGCCTGACGATCAATCCTCTTAAGTCCAACATCTTCCTCGGTGGTGTTCATGGTGGTGCTAAGGACGCCCTCCTGCAGATGGATGATTTTTCTGAAGGCGTGTTCCTTATCCGATATCTTGGTGTTTCGTTGGCCCCCCTCAAGATTTCCGTAACTCAGTATTCGACCCTCCTCGAAACTGTGGAGGACTACCTTGCTGCTTGGCCGGAGAAAAGCTTGTCTTATGCCAGACGCTTAGTTCTCGTACAATCAGTGATCCAGGGTGTACTCTCCTTCTGGATGCAGGTTCTCCCCCTTCCAGCAACTATCCTTGATCGGATCACATCCCTCTGCCGACTCTTTCTCTGGGGTGGACGCCATTTTCGTGTTGCTTGGGCTGATCTCTGTGGCCCTAAAAATGAGGGCGGTTTAGGTTTGCGCAATGCAAACTCTGGAACGATGCATTATTAGCTACGGCTCTTTGGAACTTGCATGGGGAAGCCACTTCTTTATGGGCTCGTTGGATGCACACTTATCACCTGCGGGGAACTTCAGTTTGGGATTGGCATCCGCACTCCCGGGACTCCCCCCTCCTTAAGCGTTTAGCTGCGATTCAGGATACACTCATGACTGCCTTGGGTGGCCGAGCTTCGATGGTCCAGGGCGTCCAGGCCCTCTGTGTTGATGGCCTTCTGCCTTCCGGACAGATTTATGAGCTCATCCGTCCTAAGCGTCACCCTCGGCCCCGGATGTCGTTGATCTGGCAGAGCTATATCCCCCCTAAGTTTTCCTTTGTAGCGTGGTTATGTTTGCACAACCGCCTCCCTACTAAGGATCGCTTGCTCTTCCTCAATATTGATAGGTTATGTCCCCTGTGTGGTGTTGTTGATGAATCTGTTAATCACCTCTACTTCGCTTGTTCGTTCTCCAAGGCTGTCTGGGTTTCTATTCGTAATTGGCTGGGTCTCTCCCGTGCCATGTCCACTCTCAGTAGCTCTGTCCGCTGGATTCGGGCTTCCCATCAGGGTGCCTTACTCCGGTGTAAGGTTGTGAAGCTAGCTTTTCTAACAACAGTTTATACGCTATGGAAAATTCGGAATGCAGTAGTGATGGATGCGGCTGCTTTCTCTGCTCCTGATGTGGTCTCCAAGAACAAGACCACGGTCTATAAAATCCTTTACTGTCTCTGCTCGGTGGATCTCATCACCTTTTGACTCGTTGGATTCCTCTTGCATGTGTGTTCTTATCGGATGTACTAGGAATCCCTGCCGGAAACAATGGTGGCGCGGGTTGCTGCTTTGGGTGGTTTAGTGGTGGTGTTGATGTTGCGTGCATGCGGCATGCAGCCTACGTACTGGAGTTTGATCCCCTGTGTTGCTTATACTGTGGTCCCTGTCTGCCTGCTACACCCGGCATTGTATCTGATGTCGTTTTCCTTATTGGGCTGCCGGCTTGGCCCATTCTGCCTGTTGGACGTTATCAGTTGTTCCTAGCCTCATGTCGTTTGCATGCATAGCTCATGTTGTTTTTGGGTGGCACTCTCCTGCCTCCTTATCAGCCGTAGGCCTTCTGCGTGGACTGCTCTCCCTTTGGGCTGGGATACTTCGTAGGCCTACCTGCTCCTCCATCTGGGTTAATCGTGGTTGGCCTTGCTTTTGTCTTGGGCCCTTTTCTACTATTGGACTTCGAGGTGGCTTGCCCCAGTTGGACTGGTCTGCCCAGCCTGCCTAGCCTCCATGGATCTTCTTTTTAGTCACTTAGTAGTTGGGCTTTTAAGTTTTTCGACCCCTCTTTTTGGTTGACTTTTTGATGCCCACCTGACAGACTAGTTGGCTTGGGTTTTTTCCTTCTCTTGTATCCTACTCGGGTATGCCCATTTGATGTTGTAATTTTTCCTGTGCAATACCAATTTTACCTTGGAAAAAAAAAAGAAAGTGTATCTGATGCCCGCAGGGCGTAGCTCAGTTGGTTCCGGAGGGGCAGATTTGCTCCAAGGTGCAAGGTTCGAATCCCACAGCTTGCAGTGTGGGAGCAACATTCTTGAGCCCCTTGTGGGCTTTGAGGGTGGGCTCTTTGTAGGCCTGTGGGTTGCTCACCTCCCCCTTAGCGGGCCACTGAGTACCTGATTTACATCCTCCTAGTTGCTTCGTCGGGCCGGGGTGTGGGGGCCCTTTGGGTTGGGGATTCAACCTTTTTGCTCCAAGAAAGTGCATCTGATAAGTGTGGTTGTCGAGAGTGTCTCTCACTAGGTTTCTCTCACCTAGTTTCGACCACTCCCTGGTTTTTCTTGCTCTTCATTCACGGCCGAGTTCTTTCCTCTTTGCTGGCTTCCGGTGTTTTTTTGACTATAGTCGTGGTGGTTGACGCTCGACTATTGACACTGGTCCTCGACATTGGGCGATTTTTTGGTCTTGTTCGCCTCTGTCGTTCGCGACTTGTTTATGAGTGGTGCAACTACGATCAGCCCTTTGGGGCTGCTCTGCCCTCCATTTGACGTGATATGGGTAAATCCCGTAATAAGGGTATTGATATTACTGCTCAGTGCTTAGGATATCAGACGGGGACTACCCCTCGGTCTCTTCCGTCTCGGAAAATTTCTGTTCGTCCACAGGGTAATGTGGCCATGGCCCGCCCTCGTACTTTGGGCACAGGGGAGCCGGCTACTGCTCCACCTGGGCGTCCATCTCGGCAAATCACGACGCAGTTGATTTCCCTCTTACCGACTCAAACCCTTTCCTCACCGTTGCCTGCTCCAGGTATGTCTTCGCCCCCTATTCCTCTGAGTACTGGTCTACGACCTCCTCACCGGGGGGATGATGTAGCATCCACGGTTGAGGAGGATATTGATTTGGGAAGTAAAGATATGGAGGAAACAGAGTATACGTATAAGGAGGATGAACAGGTTCAGTCGACTACGACATCTGGTTCCCGTGCAGATAAGGTGTTTGACGAAAGTCCGGCGCGTCCTCCAGCTAAACCTCCCACAGGGCACTCAAAAAAATCCTTTGCGGGTCTTTTTAAACAAAACAGGGATCTCTCACAGGGGATGAAGTTAACCTTTCAGGCAGTGGATGACGAAGTCGTAATGGAGGAGGGTGATGCTGTGGACTTGGAACGTCAATGGGGTTTTTGTCTGGTCGGTTGTTTCATGGGTAAATTCCCAGGGATGAAAGCTGTCCAAGAACAAATGGATAAATGGCAAGTCCCTTGCCGTTATGCCCCCCATAATCGTGGCTGGATGATTTTTCATTTTACGTCTAAGGTTGAAAGGATGCAAATTTTAGCTAGTGGTCCGTATGTGATCTTTGGGAAAACTTTGATCCTGAAACCATTGTCCCCAGGGTTCACCTTTGATTATTCTGATTTCATGCACATGCCTATGTGGGTGCAACTCCCAAATGTTCCTTTGGATTACTTGAATGACAGAGGCCTCTCTAAGTTAGGTTTCCGAATTGGCAACCCTCTCTGCACGGATCAAATAACCCAGTAACAGCTTTGGTTGGGCTATGCTCGGTTACTGGTAGAAGTTGATGTGGAAAAGGGCCGGTTACTAGTTTCTCTGCCACAGTTCCTTCTGAAGCCAAGTATACTCAACGAGTTACCTATGAGGCATATCCGAACTACTGTTGTCACTGCCATAAGTTCGGCCACAGCCCCTTCCACTGTAAACGCGAGATGAATACTGAACCATCTCCGGCGCATGTCAAACCTGTTGTACAGTGCCTTAATGATTCTTTTGTTGGAGGCGTTCAGGCCCCTGTCCTTGGGCCAATCCCTACTCCCCTTGACAACAGTGGTCCTAGAGAGGATGTTTCCCGACCTACTTCTCGGTTAGAGATTCCGGAGGCCCTGGATCCTGCCCTTCATGAGCATCGCGTAGTCTCCTTGGGTTCTCAGGGGACTACTTCATTGACCACTTCTTCCACGGCGGACTCCGCCCCCCCGGTGGATCAGTTGGGTGATCGTTCTTATGGTCCAGCAGGGCAGTCAATTCAGAGTTGCTCTCCTAATCCTGTGGTGTCTGTGCCGCGTCCCTCTAAGGGTAAGGAGGTTGCGTTTTCTGTCTCCAAGCAGGGATTTGGTTCTCACATTCCTAAAGGGGGTGGTCGTAAGGGTACTCGGCCCCCTTTACCTCATAAGTCAGATGATGGAGGTGGCCCCTCCATACCATCCCAATGACGCTGCTTTGTTGGAACGTCCGAGGGTTGAGTACGCCCTCGAGACAACTTCGTGTTTCTTCCTTGCGGAAGAAACATAATTGTGGTGTTTTGCTTCTTTTGGAAACTAAGTTGTCTCTGTCTAGTTTGGAAAAGTTTGTCCACTTTCGGTTTCCGGGATGGCTTTTCTGGCATAATTTTGATATGTTTGATGGTGGTCGCATGGTTCTACTATGGAATCTGTCATTGTACAATGTTTGGCCGATGGATAAGGGTGACCAGTACTTACACTGTCGGGTACAATGTTGTGTCACGAAAGTTGAATTTTATGTCTCTGGAATTTATGGGCTCTACACGGTTCGTGAACGCCAACGCCTATGGCAGCAACTGACTGCATTAGCCCCAGGCTGGAATGACCCTTAGATGATCTTAGGTGACTTCAACTGTGTTTGCCATGCCTCAGAGAGGAGGGGCTGTCTACCTGCGGCTGCCTATCTTTTGAAGGATTTGCAAAACTTCCGTGTCTTGCATGGTTTAGATGATGCTCCTGCTAGTGGGAGCTTTTTCACTTGGCAGAAATACTTTCGATGGGCGCGCCTCGACCGCGTTCTTCTGAATTCTGGCTGGACTTTGGGTGGTCATCAGTGTTCGGCTAACTTTCTTCCCATGCAAGCGGACTCGGATCATTGCCCGTTTGTGATTGCTCTCCGTCCAGTGGAGGCCCCTGGTCGGAAGCCTTTTAAATTCTATAATATGTGGCTTATGCATTCGGACTTCTCCTCGATTGTTGCTCATGTCTGGGCCCAGCCGGTGACTGGATATGCTCAGTTTGCTCTTTTCTCGAAACTGACTTCCTTGAAACCTTTCCTTTGTCGGTTGAATCATGACGCCTTCGGCCATATTTCTTCTCGTGTCCAAGAGCCCAACAGGAGTTCCAGTCCCTTTTTCAGGAGTTTTCTCATTGTCCGGCTGATGATGAGCTTTGTCTACAAGTTAACAATTGTTGGAAGAAGGTGCTTTTTTTGCAGGATGCGGAACGATTATCCTATAGGTAGAAAGCCAACTGTACTCATTTGTTGGAAGCCGATAAAAATACTAAGTATTTCCATGCTCTGGCTTGTAAGCGTAGCCGTTCTAAATTGATAACCAGTCTGCTCAATGCTGATGGCTCTGAGACTTCCTCCATACATGAAGTCTCGACTTCCCTGGTTACGTTCTTCTCTGACCTTCTTGGTTTCTCTCCACCTCGTATAAGCGCAGACCCTCGGGTGATTGCTAATGGTGCTGTATTGGGACTGAAGGCCTCTTCTTCTTTAATTGCTCCTGTCACGGATGAGGAGATTCGAGCTACTCTATTTAGTATCGGGGACGACAAGGCCCCGGGGTCGGACGGTTTTACCTCTGAATTTTTCAAACAGCAATGGCCTTGTGTTGGCCCATGTTTTCAGGCGGCCATTCATGAATTCTTCCATTCGGGTCGTCTTCTTCAACAACTTAATCATACGAGTATAGCTCTCATCCCCAAAAAACTCTCCCGGCCTAGGGTGGTGGACTGCCCATCTCGTGCCTGAATGTGGTTTATAAAACCATTTCTAAGATCCTGACTTCTCGGTTGTCGGTGGTATTGGACAAACTCATAGACCCTGCCCAATCGGCCTTCGTGGGAGGTCGTAAGCTGCGAGATAATATATTTCTGGCCCAGGAGTTAGTTCGGGGTTATACGCAGAAACGTATATCCCCCAGGTGTTTGCTTAAGGTCGACCTATCCAAAGCATATGATACCATTTCGTGGGAATTCCTTCGGGAGATGCTGACAGGTCTAGGGTTTCCTCCTTTGTTTATTCAGTGGATCACGGAGTGTGTCTCTACCACCTAATTTTCGATCTCTATTAACGGTGCTCTTCATGGATTGTTTGTTAGACATCGGGGTCTCCGTCAAGGGGATCCTCTGTCTCCATTGTTGTTCCTCCTCTGCTTGGAGTATTTATCTCGTGAGCTGAAACTGAAAACATCCCACTCTTCGTTTAATTTTTATCCAAAATGTCAACTCCTGGGTATTACTCACCTGGCATTTGCTGATGATCTGATGTTGTTTTCACGTGGTGACCTTCCTTCCATTAAAGTGCTAGTGGACAACCTCCAGTCTTTGAGTGCAGCTGCCGGCTTACTTGTTAATCCTTTGAAATCTAATGTGTTTGTCGGGGACTTACAGGGGGTGGATAAGGATCTTCTTTTACAACCGGTTGGCTTTCCTGAGGGGCAGTTTCCTGTGTGTTATCTCGGTGTCCCGTTGGCCCCTCTTAAGGTTTCTGTTGCTCAATATTCCTCCCTATTAGAAGCTGTGGAAACGCATCTTACAGCTTGGCAGGGACCAAGCTTCTCCTATGCGGGTCGACTGACCTTGATTCAGGCGGTTATCCAAGGCGTTTTAGCTTTCTAGATGAACATCCTTCCCCTGCCTACCTCTATTTTGGATCGTGTTACATCCCTCTGCCATTTATTTATGTGGGGTGGGAAACATTATCGAGTATTGTGGGATTCCATTTGTGTTCCGAAAGAATAAGGTGGATTGGGGCTGCGGAATACGAAGGTTTGGAATAATGCCCTCCTTTCATCGGTCCTGTGGGATATTCATAAAGAAGCTACGTCCCTCTGGTCTAGATGGATACATGCTTACCATTTACGTGGTTCTTCTGTTTGGGAATCGCAGCCTCACTCTAGAGACTCTCCTCTCCTTAAACGTCTGGGCTTGATTCGTGATTTGCTGGTTGCCAAGTTTGGCGGTCGTATAGAGGCAGTTGTGGGCCTTTGGCGGTTGTGTTGTGATGGTCGTCGTTCCTCTCACCAAATTTATGAGCTTCTTCGTGAAAAATGTCCCCCCCCGGGCCGTGGATGGACCTCATTTGGCAATCATATATTTCGGCTAAGTTTTCTGTCATTGCCTGGCTTAGCATGCTTAACCAATTGCCAGCACGGGATCACCTGTTATTTTTGGATATTCCTCGCCTTTGTCCCTTGTGCTCTGTAGCGGATGAATCGGTGGATCATCTCTTCTTCTTGTGTCCTTTTACCAGTGTAGTCTGGAACTCGGTTTGTGTATGGTTGGGAATGCAGCGGTCCATGACTACTCTAAAAAGCTCTGTACGATGGTTACGCATTACCCGACGCGGTGCTCTCCTTAGGTGTAAGGTTGCAAAACTTGGATTCCTAGTTACGCTTTATCAGATTTGGAAGGTTCGCAATGACGTCGCTTTGGATGGGGCATCTTTTTCATGCTCGGATGTTGTTGCAAAAATTAAAACCCAGGTGTATAAGGTCTTGTATCGTCTTTATCCGGTGGAGTTCATTGAGTTTTAGTCTATGGTTTCCTCTTGCAGCCGCGCGTTCTGGTATCGGATGTACTAGGAAACTTTTATCTTTGATGTGTTCATCGGCAACATGGTTTCCTCTTGCATCCGTGCGCTCTGGTAGTGGATGTATTAGGAAACTTGTAGCTTTGGTGTGATCGTCGGCGACACTGTAGTGACTGGAGCTGTAGCGGATCTGTTGAGCTTCTGTCTCGAATGATCGGACGTTAGCACTTGGCGGTGTGGTTTGGTCTCTACATGCCACATGCATTCCTACGTAATGGGGAAATACCACCTGTAGCCATTCGTACCGAAACATGATGCAAGTAGGTTGGGGACCAGGCCAGGAGTTTCGGCCGTACTGTTGCTAAGTGAGGTGGGCTGACGATGAGGCCCCGAAGCCTTTGGTGGATTTCTGTAGCGGCGTCATTCTCTTATTCCTCGACGTCGTTTTGTGTGGGAAGCGTTAAAAATATCGGCACCGTCTATTACGATGCCGTCTGGATTTCATGACACGGTGTCGTAAGTGGCTAGCTTCTCCTTCTGTGCGCTGTCGTTTTCTACTTTGTTTACGCTGTCGTATTGCTGCAGAGTGAGGTTGGGCCGTTGGTGTGGCCCAGACGCCCTTGGGGCATTGCCGGTTTTGACGTCGTTCTTGGTTGCCCCCTCGGACGTCGTTTTGTGGATGGAGCTTTAAAGTAATTGACACCGTATACACGGTG
>JANPWU010000007.1:19606727-19625021 GCA_024707465.1 Erythroxylum daphnites
AGAAAAGCTTACGATCAGAGGAGAAATGCTGGACGATGACGGCGGTGGTTTGACGAGGCGGCGGCGAGTTGTTGGAGTGGCGTCTTCAGTTCTCTCTGTTTCATCAGATGTTAAGCTAGGTTATTGTCATTACCCAGTATGCGGTAATAATCCAAGGCATATATACCATACGTAATCTGTATTCACAAAATCTAGGGTAATTTTGTCATAAAAAATTCAAATGGGCACTTTGAATCAAATTACAAAATAAAGGGGCTAAATTGATCGAATTAATAATATAAAGGCTAATTTGAATAATCAGGCATAACACAGGGCTAATTTATATTATTTGCCAATAAATAACGCTCAAAAGTCCACTACAAAGGCTCTTTCCTTCTTGTCCTGTAGTTGGCTTCATTTCTTCTGAAACATGGCGTTTGAATTTGACATCTTGTTTTCATCATCATACTCCGAAACCCGTTTCAATAAGTAAATAATCCAAGCAGTTGGTAAGCTCATTTATGTCTTTTTTCTGTCTCCATTATCTACAACAGTTACAGCTACTTTAGTACTTTCTCGCCTAAACTAATGCGGTAGACCTTGGCACGTTAATTATTCCATAATTTTATAGTGGAAAATGTTGGCCAACATTGAAGACGTGCATTTGTTTGACTTATTTTTCTGTCTTAGATCTAGAAGCTCTCATTTTTAAGGTTCGTGTCTCTCATTTCGCTCATCATAGCTTTGTATGTTTCCTTCCAATTTTGGTGTCATCCGTTTTATGTCTTTTCTAAAAACATATTCTTTGCATTATGAACTCAAGCCAGGCCGGTTGTTTTTCATGCGTGAACAATTGGATTGTGAGTATTATGTACATGCTTTCCTGGTTTGTCTTTGTGATGTGTTTTTTTAAGCACTGAGCCAACTTGGTTGTGTTGATTGAACCGGTCAGAGATAAGCTTCAACTTGATATTATGGGGAAAAAACAAGTGGGTTCTTTCTCAACTACCCATTAACTTGATTTAAGTATTCGTGAAGAGTCAACTTGTGAACCTACCCATTAAAGCTTCAAGCTTTGTTTGAAAGTTGCAGGCTTTATTTAATCCATGAAGGTGGAGCCAGAAAACGACAAAAGTCAAAGGCTTGTGAGAGCGAGAGAACTTTTAATAATGTTGGAATACAGTAAGGATTGGCGTTTAAAGACAGAAGAAAATAGAAAACGAGATCACAGAGAAGATTGCTTTATGAAAGCTGGCTGTTGGGAGATTTTGGTGTAAGGAGAGAGCATACAGTGGGCCACAGGTGGCCTAATACTTAAAGATAAGAGCAGGTTGTTGACGGAGAATGTTCAAAACCCATTCGAGTTCAAAGTACTAGTAATTGCTTTCTCTTCTCTGGTCAAACCATACATTTGCTTCCACACATGATCTTGTAGTAGATAAAAAAGGGGCTCTTTGTAGAGGACAGCTTTGTCCACCTGACTGCTGCCATGGAAGCACTTCATGTCTTTGTCTTCTCGGTCTTCAATGTGCTGTTACTCCTTGATCTTTCATCTTCTCTTCCATTATGTACTGATTCAAGTAGGTTTTGTCTTATGTTACCTTTATCGTCTTTCCTTGTGTTCTGCTAACAGATTAAGTAGGGATTTCACTATACATGACAAAGGATGTTCTTTCTGGTATTTATTGATACAGGGGCACCCTCAAACTTGAATACCACTCTGAATTTTTGTCCTTACAATGGGAGTACGTGCTGTAATTCGACAGAAGACTTGCAGTTGCAGAGGCAATTCCAAGCTATGAATATCTCTAGTCCTGATTGTGCTGCTCTTCTGAAATCAATCCTGTGCTCAGTAAGACTTTGAATTCTTCACTCTATATGGCTAATTTTCCAGCATCAAGTTGAGCTTTTAGATTTCAGCATCATTTGAGTGTTTAATGGCATTACCATAAACGTGTGTGAATTGGTGGTTGAGAGAAGTTAACTTGCTTCCAAAAGTTTGTAATCAGTTACAATTGTATATCCCTTCGTATGTTCTGATGTTAGGCTTGTCTTGACTTCCTAGTTTGATCAGGAGCTATTCTAGCACATATTTCAATTAGAAGTGCGGGACCAAGTCCCACTCTGTTCTAATTTTTATGGTTCTGACTTACACAGAGATGCGATCCATTTTCAGCAGAATTGTTTACAATAAAATCTACCCCCAGGTCAGTTCCTGTTCTCTGCAATTCCACTGTTTCGACCAACTCATCACAGTCTAGTCAAGCAGCAAAAAACTTCTGCTCAAGGGTGTGGGATTCATGTGTAAATGCATCTGTTTTGAACTCTCCCTTCGCCCCATCATTACAAGGTCAAGCTGGACTACCCCTTAAATCCAATACCTCCAAACTGACAGATCTCTGGCAGTCAAAAACTGATTTCTGTGATGCATTTGGTGGAGCTTCTATCGACGGATCTGTATGTTTTGAGGGTGAACCAGTTAGACTAAATAGCACTGAAACGCCAAGTCCCCCACGTGGATTGTGCCTTGAGAAAATTGGCAACGGGACTTATCTCAGTATGATTGCTCATCCTGATGGATCCAACCGTGCATTTTTTTCTAACCAACCAGGTAAGATATGGTTGGTGACGATACCTGAACAAGACTCAGGAAGAGCACTAGAGATTGATGAGGCCAATCCATTCATTGATCTAACGGATGAAGTTTATCTAAATACTGCATTTGGAATGATGGGTATGGCTTTTCATCCTGAGTTCGCACAAAATGGCAGATTCTTTGCATCATTTAATTGTGATAAGGCTAAATGGCCTGGCTGTTCTGGAAGATGTTCTTGTAATTCAGAAGTAAACTGTGATCCTTCGAAGTTGCCTCCTGACAGTGGAGCACAACCATGTCAATATCAAGCTGTTGTTGCAGAGTACACTGTTAATGGCTCAGCAACTACAGCCTCTTTGGTACGTGCATATCTGTCAGTACAAGACTTTACCGTTATCGAGTTGAAGCATATTCCCTGAAGTTTGATGTTTTTGCAGGCAACAACTGCCAAGCCATTGGAAGTAAGGAGGATATTCACTATGGGCCTTCCATTTACATCTAATCATGCAGGACAAATTCTATTTGGCCCTAGTGATGGGTATTTATATTTCATGATGGGAGATGGGGGTAGTGATGGAGATCCTTATAACTTTGCACAAAACAAGAAATCGTTACTTGGAAAGATTATGCGGCTGGATGTTGATAACATACCAGGTGGGTAATAGCACACTGTTAGTTTCTTCGAACAGTTTCTTGTGCTTTGTTGAAAACAGTCTATTGCGTTTCATATCACTTATCCTTTGTCATCTTTCTACTTAAATATAACATTGCCTGCATATATTTCTCCTTGAAATAAAAACCATTTGGGGATTGCATACTGGCAGGCTCTTCTTTCCGTTCAGCTGCATTTCCTTGCTCAAATTCTAATGATTCTACTTGTTTGTTTCAATGTATTTGCAGATGCTGAAGAAATTGATAAACTTGGTCTATGGGGAAATTATTCTATCCCCAAAGATAATCCATTTAGTGAAGATAGCAGCTTGCAACCAGAGATATGGGCTCTGGGTTTGAAAAATCCTTGGCGCTGTAGTTTTGATGCAGAAAGGCCATCCTACTTTTTCTGTGCAGATGTTGGTGAGGTTGGACCTATAACTTTTTCTCACATCTTGAGCATCTAATATTATATAATTGCCCTTGATCTTAAGGACGAACTGTATCATAGTATGCCATAGTTACTGCTAGACAGGTTAAGTCATTGCTGGTTCCATAGTTGGACTCCTGTTTTTGAGAAGTCAAAGTTCCAAAGGGTATGAGAATGTCATCTTTCTGGAAAACCAGCATAGTGGAGAAGTCTCTTCATTTCTGAGCAGATTGTTCATTTAAGGGAGACTTCTATAGCAACAATCTAGGCAGACGGCATAACAATTCACATTCAAAAGACCTTGGAAGTTTTTTGAACCAGTTTATATTGTCATTGTTCAGGACTTATATGAGGAGGTGGATCTCATCACCAAGGGTGGAAACTACGGCTGGCGTACTTACGAGGGACCTTATGCTTTTACTCCTTTATCATCTCCCGGAGGAAATACATCTGCGAATTCCATAAACACAATCTTCCCGATAATGGGTTACAACCATTCTGAAGTAAATAACAAGGAAAAATCAGCAGCAATATCAGGGGGCTATGTTTATCGATCCATGACCGATCCATGCATGTATGGAAGGTATGTGAATTTCATGCATATTGGTTATCGAATATAGTTACAGCCTACTTCATCTTCTATCATGAACCTTACTAGCCAGTAATATATTTTGCAGGTACTTGTATGGAGATCTATATGCTGGTGCTATATGGGCAGCAATAGAAACCCCGGAGAACAGTGGTAACTTCACCAGCAGCAGAATTTCCTTCGGTTGCGCAAAGGACTCACCTCTCGACTGCACCACCGTTCCAGGAAATGGGGTTGCTCTGGCAGCTTTGGGTTACATATTCTCGTTTGGAGAGGACAACCGCAAAGATGTATTCATTCTTGGGAATGATGGCGTTTATAGAGTTGTCCGTCCAAGTCGATGCAACTACACTTGCTCCAAAGAAAATGTCACAGCCGTTTCGACCCCCAGTCCAACCACCCGTGCATCGCTTGGAAGCCATTTATGCAGCCCTGACGTGAGGATTGTTTTGTTCTCTTCTGCCCTTTTCCTGCTTTTATTTCCCATCAAAATAAATAATATGTGAGGATTCAATATTGTTTTTCCACACCATACTGACGTAGATTATGGAAGGCCCGTACCGGCGATTCAAGCTGGGAATGGGCATATCATTGCTATAACTCACCTGTTTACTTGTTTTCCAAATTCTGATGTTCCTTTTTTTTTTTGAATTTTAAGAAAATATATTAGTAAATAAAACGAAGTATGTACAAATAACCACCCACAAGGGAAAGAAACTCAAAAAGCTTCACGAAAGGAAACAACCGCAAATGCCCTCCCAAATGCCCATTCAACAGCAAACCCACCCTCTACACAAACACCAACGCCTACGCATATCCCAATTCAATCTAACTTGAGTTCTAGAAGCAATAAGGACCTCTCTAATCACATTAACAATGAATTCCACCAATTCATATTTCGGCTCACCTGTTGCTTATAGATGCGCCGATTCTGCTCCCTCCATAAATGGTACACGATCAGCTGAAACGTCGAGCGAATAATGAGGCCATCAAATCGGCCAGCTCTAGTTTTCCTAATAAGAAAATCCAAAACCACAATTCAATCATAGGAGGGCAGAAACAATCCAAGCAAATTCACAATTCGGCTCCGTATCGCTTTTGAATAAACACATTCAAAAAACAAATAGTCCCGACTTTCACAAAGTTGGTTGCAAAGCACACATAACAAAGCTACCAAACCACCTATCTTTTGTACGCAATTTATTTTTAATCGCCAACCACACGATAAACGTTGCCCTGGGACAGAGAACTTGATGCCAAACCAGCTCAGCCCACTCCACCTCCGCCAACCTCCCTCTACCGATGGCATGAGCTGATTTAGTCGTGAAAAACCCCCTGGTTAATGGACCACAACTGTTTATCCAGATCCGACGTCAGCACAACACCTCCCAAGAAATGATCAAGGATATGACCGAAACGACAGCTGGGCATCCGCGCCCTCCATCACATTTCGAAGTTTTAATAATAGTTGTCGTTGTCGTCGTGATCACATTTCGAAGTTTCGCAGTGAAGTGGGAGTTTAAGAGCTATGATAGTACGCAGCCTTATTCTTATATAATAGAGAGGCTGTTTTCGATAGATCCACATACAAATGTGACAGGATAATAATGAAAAAAAAGAAACGTATCGCATGTATTTTGATATCTAATCCAAAATACACTCCTCACTTTGCAATTGCAAGAGTTCTAAAGAGTTCACATAATTTAAGCACCCAAAATACACAAGAGATCCTTAAATTTATCATGCTTTTTTAAACCTTGCTTTATTGTGAAATTTCGGATCGAGTGTGAAGACGATCCTTAAGTAATTCTAATCTACTGAAATTATTTTACAATATGTGATTAATTAATTATAATAAAGTTTATTATTATAAAAAAGAATTGAATATCAAAGTTGAGCCCCGACCCGAGAACGCCGGGGTTAAAAGTAATAAAATCCAACTTCTGCATCTAAAATCTAACCCTGTCTTGTCTGCCTTTCTCTCCCAACTCCTTTTGGTTTTGGTCTATACTATTTTCTACATTAAGAACACAAGACTCATATTCTAATTACATGAGAAATTAATTATGGCTAGAATTGGAATTGGAATTGGAGTTGGAGCTGGACCTCTAACCGCTTGCTTCTGCTCCTCCCGTCTCTCTCTTTTTTAACTTCTTCTTCTCTGTCTCTCACTCCAAATTCCAAAAACAGTTTTTTTTTTAAATAATTTCTAATTGATTTCTTCTAACCGTGTGATCCTCTGCGTTTAGTCCCATATTAACAGCCGTAGGACCCTCTCCGATCTCCCTAATCATGACCCTAGAGGGATCTTCTCCTTCTCCGATCCCCCAAAACGACGCCGTTGACGGCGACAAAGATGCTACCACTACCCCAAACGACGCCGCTGACAGCGCTCAACAGGCCGGCGATGCTCCGGCGCCGGCTCCCACTCCTCCGGCGAATAGGACCAATCGGCTGTCGCGCGCGTGTACAATCCGAACTTCGGCGAGGCTTTACGCGGCGCAGCAGCAGGCAGCTAACGAAAGGAAGCAGAAACGGAAGGAGCAGCGACAACGGCAGCAGCGAAACGACGAAGCGTCGCCGCAAAAGGAGCAATGCGGTAGCAGCGGCAAGATCATTACGCAGCTGGTTGGGCTACCGGAGCCGGCTCAGTTGCCGAGGTGGAACCTTCGCTCCATGTGGGAGTTAGCTTCAATACTCAATTTCTTGCATGTGAGCGTTTTTTGTTTGATTGAAAGCTGCAAAATATTGTATGTTTTTTGTTTTTGTTCTGTTGGGGTTTTAGGGCTTAAGATTTCAACTGATTGATTGTTTTTTTTCCCTCTTGGTGTAGGTTTTTAGGCCTTTGTTGAATATACAGGTTGAGTTCTCCGCCGAGGAGTTTGAAACTTCTTTACTTACACCTAATGATACTTTGGGTGATATACACATGCCTTTACTAAAGGTTGGTGCCTTGCTTTACTTTCCACTTGTTGAACTGTAATTACATGGTTTTCAAATAGTATAGTTCTCATTCTCGTAATGTGTTCTTTTGGGAAGCTTAGTGTACCGTAATGGAGAAGGCATTTGATTCTTTGATGTGATTCGTGTGTGAAGTTTTAACTTTTTGGTGCAAAGGAAGTGAATTAGTTGATGGTTGGTTGAAATTTGGATTATGGATTTGTTAAGTGCAGAAACTAAATGTTGGATGCGGATTTGCATGTCTCTTTAGTTTTTGTTAGAGTTTATTGTGGAAAGCTTTACCAGAAAGCTTTTTAAGTTCAAAAAGATGTTGAGGAAAATGTAAAGAGGCTGATAATCTTCGGAAATCACTACTCATAATCTTTGTTTGTTCCATAGCTAACAGGGGGATTGAAGTATAGATTAATTCTGCTCATTTTATTTATGAGTTAGTGGTATGCTAATATGAACCTGGTTTACCTTTTGCCAGTCGGATGCATTAGCTGCTGATTGTCAGACCTTTTCGCGGATACTATATTTTAGTGCCAGACCCCTGTAATGGACATTATAGGATGGAGATTTTTTTACTGTTGGATGTCAAGTGGTCACTGAAATGTGTCATCAAGGATGCAGAAAATGACATGTCGATCTTGCTTAGATATGTAGTAGTAAACCATTAGCTTTTACTGCATAGACATCAAACAAGTAAATGCTGAAGTTTTAAGTTGAACAAAACTATTTTGGGGTTTAATAGAGCTAAGTGAGTTAACATATTAAGTGATAGATTTGAGAAGTCCTTTTATTTTTATCGAAAAAATGCAAATAAGAGACACATAATACTATCATTCTGGAAGAGAAATTCTTTTGGTGTTGGTAGTTTTGTAATTTCGATGCAAGATATTGGTATGTTTTATTGATCAAGAAATCTGCTGTTTAATGGGGATAAACAGCACTCATTCCACTGCTTGGTTTCTGCAATCCTTATGTGGGTCTGGGGCATCATTTCCATTGCTTATTTCTACTCTTTTTGCTCTTCTACAGTTATTTTGTAACGTGCACTCAGAATATCTGTGCATTTGAATGGTTTTGAGTTGCTTCAGTAAAAAGGTTAAAGTAATGGTCAAAAAGGAAGCTTTGTCATAAAGGGTGATTTTTAGAGTTAGATTTACACCAGTAAATGCACTTAACTTTTTCATCCTTTGTTTGTAAAGCAGCTACAATTCGATTTTACAAATTTGGCTTGCAGCTTGCTTGATCCTTCCTAAAAATGTTCTCCATATTGATTTAGGGAGTTAAACTTCTTAATTAAATTTGAGTGGTTACATAGCTATACAGTTGACGTTCTACATTACAGAGAGGCATAACCACTTTTTCTTTTTCCAATAATTTAAACCAAAACATGTGCACTGAATGACAATGGATAAAAATATAATATGAGTGAATAGCATGCCATCACAACAAACAAGATAGGTTCCTCAAAAAGAATGATTCTTTGCCTCACCATCCTTCACAAAAATTTGATCATATATGTATGTATGTATATACACAAAAAATAACCTTCATGTGTTTGACATTATTGAAAAAGCCTCCTTAGAACAGGTTTTGTTTCAAAACTTGGAAAAATACTATCATTTACTTAAAATTATTACATCTTTTTTGCTAATTCAACCATGGTTATTCTTTTAATTGATATTAGCAACCAGGATATTGTCTTGAGTAATCATGTGATGATAAGTTTCGTGGATTAGCCAATGCTATGCCAACAACAACGTTACATACTACTGATTGTTGTCAAGTTTAGAAGCTTATTGGGCTGTTGCTCCTAGTCAGTATGTATGATATAAGAATAGCTATCACAACCCCTAATAGACTTGATATTTACAAGACTTGATATTTACAAGTAGCCCAACATCAAATTAGGAGTAACTCTAATATCATGATAAAACTGACCTAAATTCACCCCAAAAGACACCTTAAGGGGAGGAGAATTGTCCAAGCCTCATAAGACTTATTACACTCTTGCTCGTAGTCAATGTGGAATATCAATATAACTGTGACTTTGGTTTTTATGCATCTCACCTTGTAGTATACCAGCTCTCTTCCCCAAAGGCCCCAACCTTGAAATATATGTTTTCCAATTCAGCATTTACATGGGCTTGACAATCTTGATCTGTTGGACAACATATTAAAAGGCCAGAATAAA
The DNA here is from genome assembly GCA_024707465.1 of Erythroxylum daphnites. Classification (NCBI taxonomy): domain Eukaryota; kingdom Viridiplantae; phylum Streptophyta; class Magnoliopsida; order Malpighiales; family Erythroxylaceae; genus Erythroxylum; species Erythroxylum daphnites. The sequence goes on from JANPWU010000007.1 coordinate 19,616,116, forward strand.
TTCTATTTTGCTATTGCAAATGCTTTTTTCCATTGCTGTTTCGTCTATGTTCACTGCAGGCAATTCCACCAATTACACGAATGGCCCTTACACGAGATACCTGGATTACAGTTTTGTGCAGAAAATTAAGAGACTGGTGGTATTGGGTAACTCAATTGTCGCACTTATTTTCGTTGTTATCCATTTTTTTCTATTGACCCTACGAAAATTTGAACCTCACCTTGTTCAATTTTCTAATTATGCTTATGCTAAGTCGTGTTTGGTACTTGGTTGCAGGTTGCAGATGGGGAACTTCCAATCATTGCTTCTCATGGGTGAGCACTCTTGACATTGTTGTGGTACTCCAGGATGTGATTGTTTTTGTGTTTCTAACTTCTTATGGTCTCTATGTCTTAGACTGGAGATAGAAGCATATAAGACCCTTGATCCTGCAGTTCGTGTTGTGATCTTGAAAGCTCTATGCGACATCCGAACTGAGGTATCACTATAGCTTGAAATTATTGCGCGTAGCCTGTTGTATGTTGTCCTTTGTCCACCTAGCTGGCCTTAAATCATACAATTACCTTGTATAACACATGGTGCCAAATGGATCATTTGATTCTTACTAAAAAGATGATAAATGTCATTTGATCAGTGGTATAAGAACCAAATTGTCAGTAAGTAACTGAACCTTTTGACAAAAATTTGAGGCAACCCAAGACATCTTCTCATGTTTAGTAATTTTAACTTTCTTTACTCCATCAAACTTCTGTTTTGTTGCTTTCTTTATTCTTAGACCCAGAAGCTTCAGTCATATGGTCACACTTGGTGAATGTGCTAGTTTTGAGATTTTTTTTGACTTAATGCTTGGTGCACAACATAGTATCTCAATATTCTTGTTAACGAATTATTTTGTTTGCACCTGAAAATTAAACAATATGCTTCGATTTTTATATTCTTGTTTTTGTAGTTACCAAAGCTTGAAAACATTGATCCCTTTATTGCCACCATTTGGGAACAACCATTGGCAATGTTGTGATTGTGCAAAAGTTTGTCCTTTCTAGGAGTTTGCAACAAGTACTTGAGAAGAAGGTTTTTTTTTGGGAAATTGAAATGAATTACTAAATAAACCCTTGAAAGGGGACCAAGGCTAGAGCCAAGCATGTTCCATATGCTCAAAGTTACACCCAAAATGGTGCGGATATCCAATTAGCCAAAATGCAGCCATAACAAGAAACAATAGCTGCTGATGGGAAGCAGTCTGAGCAGGTTGAAGTGCAGGAGAGACTGCTTCCTTAGCATGTTAGTGATAACAAGCACCCTCAGAGGGTAGTTATCCATGGACAGGCTGTAGGTTCCATCTCTGTGCTGCAACTCCTTTGGCCATAATGATCTGTCTGATCCAAGAGAAAGTATGAGCACAGAAGAATATCTTGGTGCTGGTAGGAACCAGGATTAGAGAATAACACAACAGAAGAAATAGGGAAATTCTAATAGAAAGGACTGCAAGTATCTCACAATACTTTCTAAAAGACCGAAGGAGAATCTCCAATATGAATAAGCTCTCTGAAAATTATCGTGTCTTATTAATGAGGCTGGTAAGCCTTTTTATAATAGATTACAGAGAGGATACAATCCGCAACTAAATCTGAAACTAACTCTAATCGTTAAAGTGGGTATCCCACTTATTTCACAACTGAAACTTGTTAATAATAAACAAATATTCCATATCTAATTCTTATCTGCCACGTCTACCCTTCTTGAATAAGTAAACTTAAATCTATTAGGATTAGGTATCGTATCAGGTCTACATTTTGAAATAATCTTATATTCCTCTCTCTTCATAGTGCATAGACAATGCAGCTGAAGCCAAATCCTAAAATTCGTTTTGTCTCCTTTGTCGCCAAAGGTTTTGCATCTAGCCCAGTCAATGATTTGTGCCCAGTCCTGTTTATCATTGTACATTCCACAATACTTGGAATTTACACCAAGGTGCAGAAGCATATTGACAGCAGAACAATAAGTGGTTAATGGTTCCGTTGTCTGAAGTGCACAAGGAGCAGGTTGATGAGCCTGAGAATGTGAATTTGAGTCTATCCTTGGTATTCCATCTCTGTCTAATGGCCAACCACAGGATGAAGGAAGCCTTAGGAATTGTTAGGAATCCAAACCTTTTTGTGCCACGTGACTATTTGTTTAGGGCCTAAGAAAATTTCCAGGCAAGATTGGTTAGTAAAGGACTTTGACTGGTGCCTGGTCTAGATTATGGAGTCATCTTTCTCTGAACTGGGGCTGTATAGAGGGAGGTTAGGTTTTCTCTAATGGTTGAAAAGAGGTTTATTCTTACCTTTCAGCAAGAGTTTTCGTTTAGGGCTGTGTAATCTTGTTTTAGATTGTCATTGACGGTTGTCATGAGATGCACTGGGCATATGTTTTGATGTGTTCTGGTAGTCATCCTTTCCACTAAGCTTTTACTGTAAAATAAAGAAACTGGGTGTCTTTGGATGTGTTCTGCAATGTTTCCCAGGGTTTTACTGGGTTATTTGCCATAAACTGGCGCTGTATTCTTCACATTTAAAAAGCTTTTGTTATGCCTATTTTTTCAGAGTTAAATGTCTTTGTCATTCTGATTTGGTTGCTTATTCTTTTAGTAATATTCTTTCCTGTTCTCTACTAATTGCAAGTAGACCAGAGCTTTTTCTAATGTGTGCAAATAAATCCATATAACAAATATCATATGCAATCCCATCTCTTTTTGAGTTCTGGAGCAACTCAAGAATGTATTGCTAATCTCACTAAAATGGCCATCAAGAACAGCTGTTTCTTGTAGATCCTAGTTTTTCAAACTTGATCAATTGCAACTATTTTTTAATAGCTTCTTTTTATTGTTAGATCTAAGTCATTGAATCTGATCAATCTTTTGCAGCAAGAAGATATCAAGAATTATATGGATAACTCCCTTAAACATGGCATTCAACTCTCGATGTTTCGTAAAGAACGTGTTGGGGGTGATTCCCAAGGAATTAACTACTGGTACTGTAAATCTGATTTATAAATTGATACGTGTTTCTGTTATCTTGGAAGATAATTTTTAAAGATTTATTGCTGTCTAGAACAACAATTTCTATTTGATACAATTCTATGCTACGGTATAGATTTTTTATTTATGCTTCTGTTACTGTTGTAGGTATGAAGACGATCCAATGATTGGTCATCGACTATATCGTGAAATACGAAAAGTTGAGGTGAAGAAAGCAAAGACAAAAGGTTCCCAGGTCCTTCCTAGTACAACATACCTTTGGGAAACAGTGGCAACAAATTTGGAAGAATTTCAAGATGTTTCTGTAAGTCGTTTAGTAGACCAGACCGTTTTTGCACGTTATTAACTGTATATGGTTAATATGTCATTCATGGTTTTTACTTATGTGTAGTCAGTTCACTTATCCAACACTCATATTTGTGTTTTCCATACAAGGATTGCCTGTAGGATTCCAGTGAGTATTTATTACCTTGTATGGACTGTTCGCTTATGTTCAAATTTGGAGATCTATTTTCAACATGCTTGTATGTTTTAGTGCATGCACACAGAAGTTATTGGATCTGGCTTTGGGCTTAATGATCTCGTGTTCCAATATGGAACATTTTTGTTTTCTTTTGAGATAGCAATTGTAATATCTGGATGCGACATAATCCATTTTTTGAGCAGTAATCATAGAATTTTCTTGGTACGATTTCTCCATCTTATTGGCTAGTCCTGTTTCTTAACTGGATTTCTGATAAAAGGATGTAAATAGAACTTTGGATAGAAAGATATTGTTTTCTCTTTCAAGCAACGACTAGCTGAAATTGAAAAGTTCCACCTCAAGACTAATAGGTAATGCTCCCAATTAAGAATTCATTATTCTACGTTAAAGTTAATGCAGTAAGGCCTGCTTCCAGAGGTTTTTATATGATCTTTGGAATTCCTTTCATAGAGTATAACCATGTTGCAGCAAATTCATTCCTTCCAGTTGTATAGCCAGTTGTGCACGGTGTAGACAACTAATCATTCATTTTGGAAACTGTGATCCTGTTGAAAGGACTTTTTGTCTGCCTTTCTGGTGGTGCAAAGAAACTGGTCCTTGCTCTCTATTGTACCAAGATATCTTGGACTTGCAAATTGCAACTGGTTTCGTTCTTATTTGGAATTTTCCTCAATTTACCTTGTCAATTTTGCTGCAGGGGAAGCTTTTTGAGAGTAGAAACAGAACAGAGGCTTCGTTAGGAAAGAAGCTGAAGAATGACATGCTCCCAGAGATTGAGAAGGTTCATAAGGTAATTCATAATTGCTTGTGTGAGAACTTATATATTTAATCATATCAATACTCGGGAAAGAATCAGGTGTGTCTTTTTACTCATGTTGCTGTTCCTAATTCATCTGCTTTCCATTCTTTTTGCTTTCCTTGACCAATTATTTAGTTCCCTGCTTCTGTTTTTCCTCAGAGGAAAGAGAAGTTGTTGAAAAAACAACACAGGCAGGCTCTGCTTCTTGATAACTTCCTGAACATGGATGGGCTAGCAGCAGGTCGCTCCCTTCGTGACAGGAAACCTGTTACTTACACTTTTGGTAAGAGTACTAAAAAAACTATTAAACCCAAAAAAAAAAGGACTAAATGGTTATATGCTAGTTTATTGCCCTTGGCAGGGATTTATCTACTGCTTCCATTTCCCTCATACTATAAAAAGCGAACATAGTAGTGACAGTTCTGACACCATGTGTTTTGAGGTCTGATTCATCTCTAATTATTTTGCAGATGATTATGATCGGTCAATCAGTGAGGCTATCAAAGTAACCAAGTATGAAGTTTATGACACATTCTCATGTAGTTTTTGCATAGCTTTCTCATAGGAATTTGCGTATACTACATACAGCCGTACAATCTAAAATTAATAATTCTGTTTCTGGAATTTGTCTCCAGGCGAAAACCACCATCACCAGAGCCTATTCAAAGAAGAGATGGAGTTGCCAGACCAGAAGCGATCACAAATGGTAGGTGGAGTGGTCCTTCACCTACTTCCCCACATGGCACTTTTAGCATGACATCTCCCGATTCACCTGAATACGACGACCTTGGTGAGGACCATATGTTTGATCCATTGGACAGAAGGTAAGAACAATCTTTGATTTCCAGCTTCTTGTATTGCCCCTAAGCTCCATCATCTCATTATCTGCAATGGTTTGCAGTAACAGGCGAAGACAGAGGCCACAACGATACTCAGCAAAAGAGTATGTTGAAGCAGTTTCAGATAATGATGCTGATTTTTACAGTGATGATGACATAGTTGGAGAGGCCGTATATGATGAGGAATATGCGAGGAAACGTAAACAAAGAAAGCTGTCTAGTAGCTCAGAAGGGGATGAGGAATACCAGTGGGATGAAGAAAATGGTGAAGATGAGGAGGAAGAAGAGGAGGATTCCTTAAGTATCAGTGAGGAGAGTGATGGGCCACAAAAAATCAAGAAATTGCCAGGTCGTACTCGGAGGGAATTTAAATTACGATCTGTTGATGAGATCCAATCAGGTCTAAGACGCAGTAAAAGGGCCACTAGGAACCGGATTAATTACCGGCAGTATGAACTCTCTGAATCAGAAGCTGAGTTTATGAAACCCGAAAAATCAAATGCATCAGATGAACGATGCTCAGATGCAAGTGAAGATACGGAATATTCAGCTGAAAGTCAAGATTCTGATGGCATCGATGATGACCAAGATATGAAAATCAATCTGCCTGCTGATGGTTGTACAGAGGCAGCAGTAACGGAGCAAATTCAGCCACTTGAAAAATCTAATAGCCCGGATCAAGATCAAGATCAAGGTGAAGGTGAATATGAAGGTGAAGGTGTGAGAAAAAGACGATTACTTGATCTTAATGAAGTTGCCCCAGGCTCTGGTTTTGATGATGGTCCAAACGCAACCATAAATGATGATGATAGAGGGGATTTTTGAGCTGTTCTCTCTTACCAGAAAACAAGATTTGCAGTCTCCGTTCAGGAAGCTTAATAGTGTATGATATTAGAAAGTTACAAATTTTGCAATTATGATCAGAGTTCTTCCGTGGTGTAAGTTAAAGCAACCTGGATGCGATTCATCTTGGATTTGCAGCAGGGAACGACCTGGTGCTGAGAGTTCTGTAGATTAGGTAGTCATTTTTTTAGTATGTCTACGTTCATAGAAAAACCTAAAATGGGTAAATGAGAATATGTTGGTGGTTCTTTATTTTATCCAACTAATGTACAATAACCTTAAACTGATATTTGTAACTGAAACTTCGGCTTTTAGATGTGCAAGCCCTGTATTATCTTTGACAGTTATCCATGTCCTGACAGTTTTGGTGGTTGGTTCTTGAAAAATTGATCAGTTCGGCTGAATTTTTAATAGTCAACCCTTCCCAACACATTACTGAGGTTTCATTTTTCATTCGATACATTATTCTACATTAGCCATATCAAATTGGATAAACAGTGATATTGGAAGCAGGAGTGTTTCATTGGGTATTTGATCGGCTTTGATCTTATATGGAGTAGTGGCGACAAAAAGATAACAAAGGATTGCTGCCTTATTAATGGAGTGATCTGGACCACAAAAGTTGTTTTTTGGATAACACAACCGAAGTAATTATTTGCCCTTCAGTGGAATCACATCACACCGTTTTCCATTTTCTTGCCGCAGCTCATCTTTTCCGACGAATCTTCACATGTCTCACCATCCGCCTCTTCCTTTTGTGTGTGTTTTTCGATGTTTCCATTTTCCTGCGCAGCTTCTTTTTTGAAAATATTCTCTGCTGTTTCACCATCAACCCCTTCCTTCTCTGCTGGTTTCCTAGATGATTCTGTACCAGCTTTCTCTTTATCTGCTGCTAATTCCCTCTCCTTGGCAGCTGCTGCTGCTTTCGTTTCCTCGAGTGCTCGAATCAAATTTGAAAGACATTTTTCAACAGCGTCCAATGGGGACTTAGGCATAAGGTTCTCTGCAACATCTGCAGGTGTGATCTTGGTCTCCTCCATTAATCCTTGAATTGTCTCAAACATAGCATGCTGTTCCAGTTCCAAGTAATTCTTAGCCAGAACTTTAAATGCCTCAAAACTACAGTAAGATAATCCGATATGCTTGTCCATCCTCCCCCTTCTGATCAAAGCAGGATCAAGCTTCTCTACATAATTTGTAGTAAATACTATAATCCTCTCACCTCCACAAGCAGACCATAAACCATCAATAAAATTCAACAGCCCTGAAAGTGTAACCTTGCTGGTTGTGTCCTCTTTTGGTTCTTTACGACCAGCTTCTTTATCTAACTTGTCATCTTCAGAAGATTTATCAGCTTTCTTCTTCCTTTGCCCTGTAAGATCCAGCGAACAGTCAATATCCTCAATCACAATGATCGATTTCCCGGTTGTTTCAATCAACAACTTCCTCAATTCAGTGTTGTCCTTCACTGCAGTGAGCTCAAGATCATAAACATCATAGTTCAACAAGTTGGCCATTGCAGCAATCATAGTAGACTTGCCAGTTCCAGGAGGGCCATAAAGAAGATAACCCCTCTTCCAAGTCTTGCCAATCCTAGCATAAAAATCTTTGCTTTTGCTGAAGGTCAAAAGATCCTCAACGATCTCCTCCTTTTTCTCAGGTTCCAAGGCCATGGTATCAAAAGTGGCAGGATGTTCAAAAGTTATATGACTCCACACAGTCTGCTTGAAACTTGGCCATCTGTGTCCAGAACCGTTGGTAAAAAGCTTTCTTTGCCTGCTTCTAACCTTAATCTCCTTCCCTTCTGTCAACAGATGCTTCAAGTAACTCTCCGTAATGATCTCTCTGTGTCTTTTATGAAAGCTGAGCCTGTAGTATCTCCTCTCTGGCTGTGGATACAAGGATTGTGAGCTTGTCACAACTTTGCCCGAAACCCACCAAACTTTAACGCCTTTAAACTCGTCTGTCACTCTCTCGTTCTCATCCATGCTAAGAACCAGGTTGTTGTTACTTCTTCCCATCTCTGCTTTTAACCTTTTAGCAGACTTTGATGAGTTGACACTGAGATACGCTTCGATAGCAGCGAAGGCTTCACTTCGTTTGAGTCGATCTCCTGTGTGCTCGTGGATTGTTATCTTGATGTAAGGATAGAAAAAGTTCATGATTCTATGCGTATACCTCTCAAGGTACCTACGAACTTCGTGCGGACAGTATTGTTGAAAAATAGCCCAGAAAAGCATGAAAGTGGCAATGGTTGAACCCATTGTCGACCACGTCTGGGTCATTAATTGAGGTGGTAATATCATTGATGCTCTGTGTTTTTGGCTTCGCCTTTTTCTTGTCAGGAGGTATATGGAAGAAAATGGGATGATTCTCGAGACTGCCGCTCTTCTTATGAATGGTTTTTGTTCGAGGCAAGGAAGCCCGCCTCTGGTTTTCGATGACCGCCAATTTTTTTTCTTTCCTAGTTTTTTAAAAATTAGAGATGAAAATTTGGAAACCTATTAAAAGTAGTTTTTCTAATTTCCTAGGAAATTGGAAAAAATAGAAAACACGCTTTTCTTGAAAAATTGATCTATTTTTTATTAATAAACAAGTTTTCTAATTATTTTCTATTTTATGAAAAAAAATTCTAGAAAACTAGAGAATTTTCATAAAGTAAACGCACCCTAAGGATTTTAGTAATTTATGAGTAGGACTTGTCTTGCATCTGAAAGCAACATTGACATGGATGAAACATTGAGATGAAGCAAACCCTTCTGTCTAGGTCTCCTGAGCAGCCATCCTAAGAACCCTACATTCCACTAGCTCAGTACCTTAAATCTAATAGTTCGAAGTAGGAAAGTAGCGAAGTTATCAGTAGCTTGTCTAGTTTCGATAGGACCACAAGTACATAAACCATTTATTACTTTAATATATGCT
>JANPWU010000007.1:19888116-19898238 GCA_024707465.1 Erythroxylum daphnites
AGTTTGTCAACAAACTTGACCTTTCTTTCATTAACAAAACAAAACATGAAAAGGGTTGAATAACCATACACAAACTTGACCTTTCTTTCATTAACAAAACAAAACATGAAAAGGGTTGAATAACCATACCTTTCATTCCTACTCGTATCTTGAAGATCTTTGACCCATAACTAAATTAAGGCCAAAATAAACAAATCTCAACAAATTATTCAACAATAACATTATATCTTAATTTAGGGCAACTTGTTTTTGTCTCCGTCAGTTATTCATCAATACTTTTACGTCTTAATTTAAGAAATTTTGTTTTTGCCTTTTAGTTAGCTGCTCTGCTCTTAGGATCTAGAGGGTTAAAATTCATCACTTCCAACATTCGTATTGAAAGTTCTTTTTGGTAGTGGGATGAATCAAACCTGAATCATTGTCACAAAAGGGAATTCCTGGTGGCAAAGGAAATGGATTATGCTCTACATTGGTCACGCAATACTAGGTTTGGTGCAAAAGGAGAATAAAGTTACTACACCTCAATAGTTATGACAGGTCCAAGGGCTTACAGACAGAACACTTTTGTCATCGTACGAAATATGAAAGGAAAAGACATTAAATTGCACAAAAAAGAATATATAAAAACTGTAAAGTAAATAGCTATCTAGTGAGTGGGTCATGACTTCCTCCGGCCCATGCCTGTGCAAGCTACAAAGCTCCTACCTTTGGTCCTTTTCTAATCCAACCACTGTGTTTTGGAATGTACTTCCTTTTATCTACATTGAAAATATTTTAACTAAAAATGAATATACATATATAAAAAGATACTTAAGTTAAATATCTCGGGAACAATTTTGTGATGAGACTTCGCAAGGATTCTTATCTTTTGAAAAACTTTAAAACAATAAATTGAAAATCGTATGCAAACATATAAAAGTTCTTATTAAGGTTATCTTGTGATCAGCTTTATAAAGCTTTCAGTTGAAAATATTGTGGAACATGTGGATGTCAAGATTGCTTTGTTTTTCCTTTTCCTTCTGGGGTCTGGGGTGGAGGGAACCTACCAGTGGAATCCCCCTCCCAAGTCAAGTTAAATAATGCTTCCGCCAGAATTCAATTAACTGAAATACTACAACACCAATGGTTTTTGTATATGTAATGTAAATCACTTGGTTCACGTTAAAAGTGATGAATAGTCAATAATCCACAGACAAATTAATGAGGTTGAAGTTATACTGACCCGCGACAGCCCATTGCAGTCCCTCGTCTCTGTTTGCCTCTTCCACTTCAAGAAAGTTTGTAAGTCAGTAGAATCTTGATCAAATGATGCACATTTAAGCTTATAATCTAACGCGTAAAGATAAAACTAGGAGCATTAGTCAGTCTACTTGAAAGTTGGCAAGATATAGCATGCAATCAAGAGCATTGTGGTGGGAAGAAATTCATGTACAAGTGGAGAAAAACGGATCTATAGCTACAAATTCTCATTTTCTGAAGAGCCTGTGATGAAGGAATTTCAAATCAAACCACAACAGAAGCAGCAAATGATAACTTACCAGGCACTGTATCACATCCTTTGGTTTATTCTTGCACCAAGGCGAGCTAATACCCCTTTCCCAATACCACATCGTCCATTGTCCCATTTGGGAGAGACATTCAAAGGTACAGCAAAAGATATCAAGCATACACCTCTCTTATTAAGAATAGGGAGGTGTAAGACTTTACAAGCTCAAGAATTTCATTAATCAATTTCTAGTATCAACTTAGACCATGCTTGGGATCAGCTGTGATCTATTTCCTGTTCTTGCTTCAAAATTGGCGTCATTTTGGTGGGTACTCTTAGCATCACCAATTGATGTTCTCATTCCAAGTTAAGATATTTGAGAGTTACTTAAAGAAATAATTGTATTCTTTTTTATCCCATCTGAAACTGATTCTGATCCTGACAAAATCCGCTTGAGCTGGGATCTTTGGCAGGTAATGCGCCCTTTATTCCACCCTGGGAAAGAAAACAATGGCGATACATTTTCTTGAAGGAACGAGTACACAGCCTTCACAAGGGGAATGTCTTGGGTTGAACTTTTTTCCAGCTTCCCCCTCCTAGGAATGAAACAAAATATGCAACATTAGTCAGAGAATCAACTACAGTGTAAAGTGCCAACAAAGTTACAGAATACGATATGTGAAGCCATAACTCAGTTTGAGTCCAAGTGCTTTTGCTATTCACTATGATACGATATGTGAAAAGCCATATCTCAGCTTTGAGTTCAAGTGCTTTCGCTATTCACTATGAGCTCTACATCTATAGCTAGACAAGCATAGAATAACTCCTTTTACCAATCAATTAAGATCAAACAATAAATCCAAGTTGAATGCTACTGTTACAACCTATCAAAGAGCAATTGAAATCTCCAGAAAGGGAGGGACCTTGATTTACTTGAACTTCATGTAAAATTAACCATTGTCGCATAGCACACGTCAACTACAAATGTCATGCTCCATCCAACTTCAAAAATTTTTATGAACTTGAAACCACAAGGTTTGGAAATAATGTGAGTAAGCATGTATTTCTATTATTTAGGTAACCTAAAGATAAGTCAACATAGTAATATCTATAAAGTAACCCTCAAGCTGACAAGCCTTTGAAATAGGTAATCATAAACAAAAGAGAACACAGAATTGACCAGGAAGGAAGATTTATTATTATATCTGAAGCAGTTGTAGACATAAGACTCTCGGCAAGTTTTCAGAAAGTCTAACCAAAAGAACACTAGCGCCACAATTCAACAGAAACTCACACAATAGGAAATAAAATGCAACTTGTGCTTGATTAATGCAGCTTAATTTATACATGATTATGTTACAATTAAACATCAATATGATAGGCAGACAGATGGAACAAGAGAAATGCAACAAATTTGGGATATTTGACAAAGATGCTTGACAGTAACAACAACAAAAGCCAAGCTAGCCCTGCATTAAGCAACAAGAAAAATGATGGGGGGAGCTTGGTTTGAGCAATCATATGAAACCAGACATTATAAAAGAAATCAGTCAATATAAGCAGTCAAATAGCTGAAATGGCTACAGACAGCAAAATGACAGGGAAAGCTCCCACAAGTCCTTCAACATATATTTCTCCAGTGAAATAAAGCATGAGTGGACTTACACTACAACAACAGTTGCCAGTTGAGGAAGATCCTTGCCATTCAAGAACATCTCATGCATATCATTGAGCCAAACAGACAGTGCTGTATAGGCACCGCCTTCCCACATCCTGCAAGATTCTCCATCATCAAACATTCAAGAAGTCATTGTAACTAAAAAGAATTCAAAAAGTAATTCTCTGTTACCTATGCACGTCCACAGACCACACGAGTTTGCTTTTACGAAAAAGTTCAGGAAAAAGCCCCCTTTTTGATGCTTCATTGAGAATTCTTGCAGCTCGTTCTTTTTGACCCAGCCACCAGAGAGCTTCCAGAAGTGTGTTATAAAACCTGACCCCCAATCCACAACCTTCAGAGTTAAGTTTGTCAAATACATACTCAACCATTTGCCAGTTTGATTCATCATCAAAATCTCCCTTGATCATTTGGCCAATCACTTGATGAATATTCGATGTCCTATTAGTGAGCATCTCGTTGAGTATCTCGTAGGCATCATTCAACCTGAAACAAAGTCAAATTGTGGATGAATACTAAGTTGTCGAGTAAAATACTAAATGATAGTAGACCATAGATTAACGATGCACCACTTCAACAAGCCGACATATGGTTGATTTGTTTCAGTTTGAAACAGCTGTTTTATGAAAGCTTCAAGAAGTACCTGATCATCAAGCATTCTGAGAGAAAGCCTATAATTCCAGAACTTAGGTAAGCACTAAAATAACCCAACTTCATAATGATCTAGGCTTCTAACCATGCATTTTACACTTGAAAATTATGCTTCTCCCATAACCCTGTATTCATAAATTAGATATAGTGTAGTTTCCGGGGGGTTAGCCTTAGGTAACAGCCACCAAAAAGCGCCCACCTTAGTGAAACAAAGCACAAAATAATCTAAATATTTGTAGAAGTCAAATAAACATCTAACATGCTTATGCTTAGTTTTACTATCATGCATTGCATAGACTAACAATTAAGCCGTAGGAGATGGAAAAAAAGCATAGATAAAGACGTTTAGATTCATGGAACTTTATTTCTATTGAGATGGCTCTTAGTAATATCTCCTAGTTATCCTAAATTAATTGATATGATATCTATGACAGACAAAATAGAAGTTTAATAGTATTAATAATTAGAGTTAAGAATGACTAAGGGAGGAGAATCAGGATATTTAAAAACTTATAGTAACTATGTCTCTTGAAAAAAACTAATAAAGGACGATTAGGAAATTTAGAAGTATTCTCAATTGATAGATTTTTGGTAGAGGTTTAATAATATTTGTAGTTCACAGTAAGTCTCTTTACTAGACACAGAGACAAAAGAAAATGATTCTGAAAAGGCAACAACCGTCACAACAAATAATCTTGCAACCAATTATGGGGTAATTATGTCAGAGGTTATTATTCAATTGATTTTCTGGGCCAAATAGTTTAGTGAATAAAGCAAACAATTAATCTCGAATTCTTAGAACACCTACAGATCTGCCCTCAAGTAACAAAAGTTATGCTTTTACAAAATTACGCATGCGACAATGATTCTTTTCCATGCTTATGTGGAACACAAGACCATCACTCACATGACCCAGCTTCCATGGCCTCTGTGTAGTGACCCAAGCCCGGGGCTATGCAGGGATCAACATTTAATATCCTTTTGGCATCAACAACCCACCTCAATGCCAAGTAAACTGAATGTTATTTTTCATGAAATTGTGTTTCTCCCACACTGAACTAATACAGTGTCATCTTATGTCGAGTGCACTACCTGGCTTTCAGAAGTACCTAGGAACTACATCAGGTCCTGCTTTCACATGAAAATGCAGCATTACCAGATCACTGATGATCAAAAGACCATTGCTCTGATATGTTCAATTTAAACTGGATGGAAACCCAATGGCCAATGTCATAGAAAGAATTACTTAATTTGTGCATGCCACTGGTGATTTAGCTATTGAGATAAGCATCTTCAATTAGTAAGATTGAAACCGTCTAAGATTGAATCATCTTTTCTCATTCAGTATTTCAGTTACCTGGTATCACTAACATTAAGTAACATTAGTAAGACTGAAACCATGTACGATTGAACCGTTCTTTTTCTCAATCAGCATTTCAGTTACCTGGTATCACTAACATTAAGTAACACTCTAATGGCCAAAATTTCTCAAATAGATGCTTCTAGGCACAAGCAACTCCAAGTAAGAAACCACTAAACCATAAATCCCAGTACATGCACATATATAGATGATAATGATCACATAACTTTCACCGGGTTCCTTTTATTTCACACATCATCATGTCACAAACATATATACTACAGAAAATTCATGCCTCTAATAAATGGCACCAAACAAGTTTCTGTTTTGGTGATATCCCAGTTGTTTTTAGAAATTTTAGCCCTGTAAAAAGAAGGCTAAGCTTCATAATTAAATCAATTTTACCAATTGAGTAATTAATACTGAAACCTTTCCTCTCAATTCTTCTCTCTTATCTCTTATTCTTTTCTTCCTCTTCTCCCTACTCTGGAATTCTAGTTTTTCTTCCCTAATTCTCCTGCAGATTTCTATCCATAGGTTTGTCCTATATCAGTTAGGACAGGCATAACAAACATGGAAACCTAAGTTTTGACAAAAAAGCCCCAAGTGAGGCAAAACTGAAAACCTAAAGATAGAGCAGAATCCCAATCACTGTGATATTAGAAAACAATTTTAAAGATCTATTTGATGTCATACAACTTAGAACACCAATGATTTGAATCATATTCTTGAAAGTATACATTACAAATATATTAAGCAACAGTAGAGCAGAACATATCGTAAAGAAGTTGATGCACTTAAATTAAGTCCTAACTAAATGAAAATTGAATATCAGAAGCAGATGAGTGAAACACAATGACTACTAAATAATAGCAAGTTGCTTCATCAGTTTGCATCACAAAGAGCTCATAAAGGACAGACGATGTTAGCTAATAGATCTCTTTAACTGCTTATCACGTAAACATAGGGATAATCGCGAAAAAGAAAAGTTCATAATGATCAACACAAAATCCGATCAGCACAGACCTGTTACTTTTTGCATACACAGCCAGCATCATACAGTAGCACATGACACTTGGCAATATTCCCAAGGCTCTAATTTCCTGGAACTGCTCCTCACTCTCCTCAACAAGACCTGCAATACAATAGACACTTAAAACAGCTTCAAGGGTACGCTCATCAGGACTCAATCTTGCCTTCTCCATTTCAACATAAGCCTTAATAGCTTCTTCAAACTTGCCCGCTTGTCTATAACCTTCAATCATACCATTGAAGGAGTCTCTGTCTCTTGTTATCCCAGACTCGCTCATCATTGTCAATATTGCTTCAAATTCCAGGTACAACCCACCTCTGGCAAACATGTAAATCAGTGAATTATAAGTCTCAACTGTAGGCATGCTTCCCATTTCATTCATGGTATTCAACATAACAAGAGCCTCCTCATACAATGCAGCCTGTCCATAGGCTTCAATAACGCCTGTGTATGCCTTTGAACTAGGAACTATCTCATTCTCACTCATATGAAGTAAAATCTTCCTAGCATCTTCGTGCAGGCCTCCTTTCCCACAAGAGAAGATCAACCCCTCATAAGTTCCCATATTTGGCTCGACATTCTCCTCAACCATATCATGGAATAAGGTCACCACCTCCTTAAAGTACCCACCTTCACCAAATACTTGGATAAGAATATTATAGGTAGCAGCATCTGGCTCCGTGTTGCTGACTTTCATCTCCAAAAAAAGTTCCCGAACATCATCATACCTCCCATGTCTCCCATACAAATTCAACAGCATACTATACGTGGACGCATTTGGCACACACCCAGCTGCCTGCATCTGTCTAAACACTCCTATTGCATCCTTTATATTCCCCATTCTCGCATATGCCTCTAATAACACATTGTACGAAGAAATCTCAGGTAAATTTCCACTCGATTCCATTTCCTTAAGTAACCCACTGACTTTCTCTAACCTATTCAATTTCTCGAAAGTCTCAACAAGAGAACTATAAGTGTTAATATCAGGCAATATCCCACCTTCATTCATAGTCCTAAAAACCATCTCAGACTCATCCCCTAATCCCCTCGCAGCACAAGCACTAAGCAGTGTGTTATAAGTTACTATATCAGGTTGTATTCCTTCATGCCTCATTTCCGCGAATAAGCCCAACAAACCCTCCCAATCTAAACCACCTCTGGCACATGAATTTATCACGGTATTATAAGTCAATATACTTGGTAACACCTTCTCTTTCTTCATTCTCTCTAGAAGCTCCAGAGAAACCTTGTAGTGACCGTGACGACCATACGAGTTGATGAGAGCAGTGTAAGAGAAGACGCTTCGAGGCACGCCATGTGTGGGCATTTCGTCGAATATCTCGGAGCACTTCTCGAGAAGGCCTTCGCGGCCTAACAAACTGATCATTATTGTGTAAATATGTTCGTTGGGTTTGCACCATATCTGTCGCTGCATGTACTTGAACAGCCTAAGAGACCTCTGCCAATCACCCCGTTGAGCGAACTCCTTGAACACCAAAGCGAAGTCGTTTAGCGAGAGCCTATTCTTGAAGATGTCCAGGCAACGCGCGATGCTTCCACGTGGCGGGAGGCTACTCAGCTTGTTGATTAGGGTTTCCACGTCGTAGCTGTACTTACCTTTCTCGACGACCAGAGTCGGGTTGCCCAGGACGAGCTCTTTGGGCTTGGCCCGGGCTTTTCCCGCTCCAAGGTAGGTTCGCCCTTCTAGAGAAACGGAGATGAGCCGTCGGTGAACGAGGAAGTTGGGCGATGAGAGGCAGTGACGACCATGCTGGGACTTGAGTACCGGTGTGGAGAGAAATGTGGGATGAGGGATGAGAGACAGCGATAAGGTCATTTTGGTGATTTCGATAACATGAGCTGCAATAGAAACTGGATTTTCCGGGGAAATTTTAGATCGGAAGTTTGCAGAGAAGAATGGTTTGAACTTTGAAGGACGAGTGGGAGAAGAGTACTGCAGAATGGCTCCAGGAAGGCCACGTGTGTCTTCTGTGGATATGAGGAGAAAGGTCGGGCCCGACCCGGTCGTTATCAACTTGACCCGAGTGATTTTTGGCGGCAACGATGTTTTTCCTTAATTTACTCACGTTTATTTAAATTCGATTTATATGTATGTACTAAGATGTATAATAGATAGTTGAAGTCAACCCAATTTTGACTTGGGAGAGGTAGGTCAGGATTATAACAGCGTTATAAATATAAACGGAGTTTACCGATGCCATTGGTTCGGTTTCCAGTTTCCACACTTGGGTACTACTCAGTCTCCGACACTTGAATAGAGCAGCTACCATCCTCTATCCGTCGTCCACCGCAATCGCCATCGCACAAACTGCCACCTGACCTCCCTTCCCAAAGCGCCACTGCTCGTCGAGCCATTACATGCTAGGGTTTCCCCGACCTCCGATCCCCGTCAACGCATCCACGTCATCACCAAAGTGGGCCTTGTGGGTCCCTGAATCTGTTCTTGGCGCGCGACCATAGTGAGAGTGAAAACAACCGAACGGGTGTTTGTCGCGTTGACGTGGCGGTCGTTGTAATTAAGAGGAACTGCGGAGGGCAGTCTTGTAATAGCTGGAGGGGGGAGTTTTTCAGTTCCTAACAGACAGACAGGTGCGAAGAGGGAGAGAAACGAAAAAACAAATACATAATAAGAAAAGAAAAGGGAAAACAACCTCGCAGTGTTTACTTAACAACGTTGGTTGGTCCTAAGCAGCAACTAACTAACATCTTCTCTGCGTTATCGGCCCCAATGGCCGATTCCGAGGTAAAATTACCTCCCTAGCCCTGACTTTTGATCTCATCGCCACCGCAACCACTCCCGCTTCTCTCTCCTATCGACGGCGAAGTAGAAATTGCGGTGGTCCTTACTTAAATGAGTGTTGATTCCCAATTTTTCTTTGTGTTTCTGTTTCCATCGGCTGTCGTTCTGTATATTCTCTTAGTTTGATTTGGTGTCTTTGTTTTGGTGGGAACAGAAATTGACGGCGTTGAAGAAGGCGTACGCCGATATTATCCTGAACACGGCAAAGGAGGCGGCGGCGAGAATAATGATGTCCGAGCGGAAAGCGCAGCGGTATCAGCGCGAGCTTTTCGCTGCAAAAGACGATGCGCTTCATATGCTTCTTAGGCTTAAACAGATGTTAGATTCTAAGTTATAACGGCTCTTCATTGACCTGCTGCTCTCTCTCTCTCTCTCCATGTGTGTGCGTATGAATAATGGGAGTGGTTTTTTGTTTGCTTCGGATTCAGTTTGTTTTAAAGTGTGGTTTTGTTGTTATGTTAACGTGTTTGGTGCTAGGATTTTCTTGTGGGTGTTTTGTTTCGTCTCGTTCTTTGGTGAAGTGATTCTTTTTATCCTTAAAGGATTTCACCTGGTTGTTTCGGTTTTCAGTTCCTGTTGAAGTGAGTAGCGTTTTTCCCATTGCCGATCAAAGCTTGATATGTTAACTTTCTCTTCAATTTCTTGAATCATATTTATAACTCCCTGGCCCTTTTCTTTTGCACTGATTTTAGTGGTCTTATTCTGCTTGGCTCACTATTTTCTGATTGGACGAAAATATCTGCAGGTATGTCCTGGCCAACGAAGATATCTCAATTTAAAGAATAGTGTGGTTGTATTGGATTAATCTATTCTTTGTCTCATGGTCTTTGTTACTATTGTGGAAGCTGACTCATTGGCCTGAGTTTAAGTGCAAATGTTTCCTTAAATTGATTTTGAACTACTATTAGTTTTATTCACCATCTTCCTTAAAAACCGCTTACCATGATATCTGATAGTTGGACAGATGTTGCTGGTCATAAATTGATTCTTTGTCTGTCTTCAAGTTCACATGCATAATGATGTAATATTACATCTGTCTGAATTAAAAACTTGATAATGAGTTCTAAGCAGAGAAAGATTTATATGCATT
>JANPWU010000007.1:20262316-20273093 GCA_024707465.1 Erythroxylum daphnites
TCATTGCGGAGTGAAATTTAGGGTTTTTGTTGGATCTTAGTGTTTGGGTTTGGGGAAAAACAAGAGACTTAAGGGTGTTGTAAAGAGGGGTTTGGAGGTTGAAACGAAGGAGAGGGGATTGATGGTACTCGAAGGGGAAAATGCAAGGCTATGCATGGACGGTCAGCTGAGGAGAGGAAAAGGACTCGGCACATGTGGAAAGAACCCTCTCGTAGCAATTCGGTTGCTGTGAGTGGTGATGTTTCATCTTCTTCTTCGTGTTTATCTTCACCTAATTCGCTTTACAAGGTGAATCCCTGTTCTAGATTTTTCCGGCTTAGTTTCTGTTCTGGGTTTGGTCGGTTTTTTTTCCTTTGGGGGAGGAAGGGGAGGTTAAATTGCTTCTTTGGATCAGCGATGGATTTTTCCGGGATTTGCAGTGTTGGATTGGTTTTTTGGGAATGGAATACACTGGGTACTGTGCGATTTTTGTGATCGACTGGAAATGCATCAAATTTGGGATTTTTAGTGAATCTAATGACTAGTTTTATGTTTTACTGGTTGCTTTAATTGATGAAAAATTTGAGAGATTGGGAGTGGCTTGGTGTTTTTCTTTTAAGGCTTGTTTATTTTGAACTCTGAAGCTTATGAGAAACTAGGCTTAGTTTCCGTCTTTACGATGGCGACATAGTGTTGAAGCTATTTGGGGTGACAGATGGGCTTGATGTAAAATTGGTGGAATGAGTTGGAGGTAGCTCTGAAATTGTGTCGTGGGAGTGCAGATGGTTTTGGTGCTAATACTGTTGTTTGAATACCAATTTCCATCTGTTCATAACTTTCTCTGTTTCCTTTCTTTTCAACAGTTTTGACTATTGCTTTTCTTCTTCGCATCAATTGTTGTTTTGTGCATTTGTTGTTCTTTACGTTGCTTAGATACCTAGAGAATACTTGGGGTATCTGAAATTTTGAGTACCTTCAGAAGAGATATTACAAATATGGGTAGATCAGTTCTGATACCCTTTATATAAAAAAAAAAAGTATTTAGAGCCTTATTTTCCTCTTCTTTTGGTAGAACAATTAAAAATTTGAGGTTTTCACTTTTGATGATGAGCGTTGATGACCCTGTCCTACTAATTCTCATGATTATGTTTCCAAAGGAAAAAGAAAAGAGAACAACATAACATCTCCTTTTTCTGGGTAAGCTTGATTCTTTGTTTTAGTTTTGTTGGCCTTGTGATCTGTCTTTGATGAGATTGTTGGGCCACCAACGTTTTGAATCTAAGGTCAGAAGAGAAGATTTCTTCAGAAGGTTATATAGTTTGAAAGCTGTGCATATTCTCCTTCTTTTGTATCTGTTTTGGAACGAATGCAACCTTACATTTTGCAGAGGTGCTCTAATTTTCAAACACATCGGGGAGGTTGAACAATTATTGGGTTTTCCCTGCAAAGTACTTGGTTTCTTCTGAACTTTTTTTTTTAAAAAAAAAAACCTTGAGTTGTTTCAAGTATTTACTCTTTGTGGTCAATTTTTATGCTGTCATAGAAGCTGCAATGGTGATCAATTATTAATTACTATTCTGGATATCCTTTTCCTGTTTTAATAATGCTAGGTCAGCTGATTGATGGTAAGTCTTATCTATACGTTCGATATTGATAATTGCTTCATCTTTCTTTCACCCTTTCAACTCTATTTATAAATTTGTTAATTGACTGGCTAAAGCCCTTTTATGCTATCTCCTCCTACAGGATGGACGCAAGATTACTGTTGGTGAATGTGCTTTATTTAAACCACCTCAGGATTCCCCACCTTTCATTGGTATAATTCGTTCGCTGAATACTGGTAAGGAGAACAAGTTGAAGGTAGGTGTTAATTGGCTTTACCGACCTACTGAAGTAAAGCTTGGCAAAGGCATCCTGTTGGAAGCTGCGCCAAACGAGATATTTTATTCCTTTCACAAGGATGAGATTCCTGCTGCATCATTACTCCATCCGTGTAAAGTTGCCTTCCTTCCCAAAGGTGTTGAACTTCCATCAGGAATTTGCTCATTTGTCTGCAGGCGAGTTTATGACATTACAAACAAGTGCTTATGGTGGCTAACTGATCAAGATTATATTGATGTGAGTGTTAAATTCTATTACTTTTCTTTTATTGGTAATTGCATTCTTGTGGTTGACTCTTTTTCCTCATCATAGGAACGGCAAGAAGAAGTAGATCAACTATTGTGTAAGACACGCTTAGAAATGCATGCAACTGTACAACCAGGTGGGCGCTCTCCAAAGCCAATGAATGGTCCGACAACAACATCACAGCTAAAATCAGCTCCTGATGGTGTACAGAATAGTACTTCCTCCTTCCATTCTCAGACTAAGGGAAAGAAAAGGGATCGAGTTGACCAGAGCTCTGAACCAGTTAAACGAGAACGTCCCACTAAAGTGGATGATGGTGATGCAGATAACAACAAACCAGAATGCTTTTGGAAATCTGAGATTGACAAATTCACTGAGAAAGGGGGTCTTGTAGATTCTGAAGCTGTTGAGAAATTAGTGCAACTTATGCAACCTGAGAAATGTGAGAAAAAGATAAACTTGATTGGCAGGTCAATACTGGCTGGTGTTGTAGCAGCAACAGATAAGATTGATTGCCTTAACCGGTTTGTGCAGATGAGGGGCTTACCTGTTTTTGATGAATGGCTGCAGGAGGTCCACAAAGGAAAGATTGGTAGTGGTAGTGGTCTTAAGGATAGCGATAAATCTATTGAAGATTTTTTGTTAGTTATGCTCCGTGCACTGGATAAGCTGCCTGTAAATCTTCAGGCATTACAGATGTGTAACATTGGCAAGTCTGTGAATCACCTGCGGTCCCATAAAAACTTGGAAATTCAGAAGAAAGCAAGAAGCTTAGTTGACACATGGAAGAAAAGGGTTGAAGCTGAAATGGATGCACGATCTGGTTCCAACCAGACTGTTGCCTGGACTGCCAGATCACGTCTGCCTGAAGGCAACAGGCATTCAGGTCTATCCCCTGAAGTTGTGATGAAAAGCTCTGGTGCACAACTTTCATCGTCAAAATCTGCTTCTGCAAAGCCTGTCCAGGGAGAGACGGTGGCCAAATCTGTATCCACACCTCAGGGTTCTACAAAATCATCAGCACTGCCGGCATCAGTGAGTAATAATCTTAAAGAAGGATCATCTAAAAACCTTGGTGTCAGTGGTGTACCTGATCTTCCTCTAGCTTCAACGGATGAAAAAAGCAGCAGTTCCAGTCAGTCCCACAATAACAGTCAATCATGTTCTAGTGACCATGTAAAAACTGCAGGGTTTTCTGGGAAGGAAGATGCAAAGAGTTGTAGTGCTGTTTCAGTTAATGCCAATAAGATCATCAGTGGCTCTACATGTCATCGGAAATCAATCAACGGCATCCCAGGATCAACTATACATGGGGTCCAAAAGGAAACAGGATTAAGCAAAAATTCTTCGTTGCACAGAAATCCAGGCTCAGAAAAATTATCGCAGTCCACATTAACATCGGAGAAAGCAGTTGACACTCCCATAGCTGAGGGGAATAGTGCTAAATTAATTTTTAAAATCTCCAGCAGAGGTCGCAGTCCTGCTCAAAGTGCCAGTGGAGGTTCTTTTGAAGACCATATGGTCATGAACAGCAGAGCTTCTTCCCCTGTGCTTCCTGACAAGCATGATCAGTCTGATGGCAAGGAGAAAATGGATGCTTGTAGAGCTACTATTACTTCGGATGTCAATACAGAGTCATGGCAAAGCAATGATTTCAAGGAGGTGCTTACCGGGTCTGATGAGGGGGATGGTTCTCCTGTTGCTGCTGTTGATGAAGAGCACTCTAGGAATGGTGATGATACTAGAAAACTAGCTGAAGTTGCTAAAGCTGCTTCCTCGTCCTCTGGAAATGAGCATAAGTTGGGTAAATCATGTGATGCTTCTTTTAGTTCTATGAATGCATTGATTGAAAGCTGTGCTAAGTATGCTGAAGCAAATTCAACCATGTCAGCTGGTGATGATGTTGGAATGAATTTGCTTGCTAGTGTTGCTGCTGGGGAGGTGTCTAAGTCTGATATGGTTTCACCGACTGATTCTCCACAGAGAAATATTCCTCTTGTTGACAACTCTTGCACAGGTGGTGATTCAAGAGTTAAGTCATCTTCAGCTGATGACCAGGGCCAGGACCAAAGCCGGGCTACTGAGGGTGTTGATGATGAACATGAGAAGCTTGCTATTGTGGTCAGTACTTCAGTGGCTAGGAATTCACAGGGTAAATGTTCTGTTTCTCAAGGAAAACCTATAGGGGACCTTGCTGGACATCCAAATGTTCACAGCAGTAATGTAGAAGAAACTGCAGAGGCTTGCCTAGAGAGTAATGTAAAGTCAGAAGAAATGGTAATGAATACCTCGGTTGTACCTCCAGCATGCAATGTGGATAGTACATCAGGTACTAGTGGCAAAGAGACATTTGAGGATGCAATAGGTGGTGAAGTAAATGCTGATGGCACATCTGATGTTAAAGAACAGTCATCTGGTACTATGCGCTTTGAGTGCAAGGCCAGTGTTTCAGAAGTAGAAATGAAAAAAGATGCTGAAGGATCATTACCATCTGCATCTCTAGCTAATGATGGTGAAAAGAATGAAGAGTTAAACTTGGTTGTGAAGATTGAACAGAAACCAGCTGATGTGATGCATACTCAGTCCGCAAAAAGAACTGATGGGGATCCCAAGCCTCCTTGTTCTACCAAGGATGTGATTTCTGAAAGTATCGATGAACTGAAGGATGAAAAAGCTAACGAGACAGATTGCAGGAGTCAGTCTGCCTTGAAGCAAAAAATCAAACAAGAAAGCTATGTAGGTTCAGCTGTTTCTGATCACAAGGTTGAGCTCTTGGAGAAGAATGCTGTAGGTAATCACTTTGAAGAGCGAGATAATGGAGGGCCAGGTTTTCAAATGGTACAGAGGGTGTTATCTGTACATGTGCAAGAACCAGAGCAGAAAAGAAGATCTAGGGGATCAAAGATGACTGGCATGGAAGCCGATGAAGCTGAAGAGTGTACATCGACTGCTGCAGGGGGTTCAGATATGGAAGCCAAAGTGGAGTTTGACCTGAATCAAGGGTTCAACTCCGATGATGGAAGATATGGAGACCCAAACAAATCAAGATCTTCGGGATGTTCTCCTGTTCTACAGTTAATTAGTCCTATGCCACTGACAGTTTCTTCTGTGCCTACCAGTGTTCCTGCTTCAATTACAGTGGCAGCAGCTGCAAAACGACCTTTTGTTCCACCAGTGGATTTACTGAAGAATAAGGGAGAGCTTGGTTGGAAGGGATCAGCAGCCACAAGTGCTTTTCGACCTGCTGGACCAAGAAAAGCTTTGGAAATGTCAGTAGGTCCACCCGTTGTTTCTGTACCTGATGCTGCTGCTCCTAAACTATGTCGTCCTCTGTTGGACATTGACTTGAATGTTCCAGATGAAAGAATCTTGGAAGATTTGGCCTGTCGAAGCTCTGCTGAGGGTACAGGGGGTATCTCTGGAAGCGAAAAGAAATGTGATCTGGCACATGATGATTTAAAGGGTTCTGTGCCTAGTCGTAACTCTGGGGGATTTGATCTTGATCTGAACAAAGTGGATGAACCTACTGATGTTGGCATTCACTTGAGTAGCAATGGTTTTCGGCTGGAGGGCCAACTTCAACCCTCAAAAACTTCTTCAGGTGGACTTCGTATTTGTGATGGAAGTAAACGCATGGACTTTGATTTGAATGATGGGCCTCTTGTTGATGAAGTACTTGCAGAACCAACAACACTTGGACAGCACACTAGGAACACCCCGACATCCCAGTCATCAGTTTCTGGGATTCGGCTAAATAATAGAGACATGGGTAACTTCTCTTCATGGTTTCCTCTAGGCAATCATTATCCAACTATGACAATCCAGTCTATCTTACCTGATAGAGGGGAGCAGCCTTTTCAAATGGTGGCACCTGGTGGGCCTCAAAGAATGTTAGCTCCACCCCCAGATGCTACTCCATTTAGAAGTGATCTCTATAGAGGACCAGTGTTGTCATCTTCTCCAGCGCTACCTTTTCCATCTACACCATTCCAGTATCCTGTCTTACCTTTTGGTACCAGCTTTCCTCTGCCCTCAACTACATTTTCAGGTGGTTCGGCAACATATGTAGATTCATCAACTGGTGGGCAGCTTTGCTTTCCTGCTGTGCATTCTCAAATATTAGCACCTGCTGGTGTGGTCCCAACCCAATATTCAAGGCCTTGTGTTGTAAACCTCCCAGATAGCAACAGCAATGGTAGTTCTGACAGTAATAAGAAATGGGGGAGACAAGGCCTGGACCTCAATGCGGGGCCTCTTGGTCCAGATGTAGAAGGGAGAGATGACACTGGGTCTCTTTCATCAAGGCAACTCTCTGTTGCCAATCCTCAGGCCTTTTTGGAGGAGCCATCAAGAATATACTCAGTGGCTGGTGGTGGGGTGTTGAAGAGGAAGGAGCCTGAGGGAGGATGGGAAGGGTATAAGCAGTCCTCATGGCAGTAGCCCAGGTTGTTGGTGAAACCTGTAAGCTCCGCATGTGTTCCATCTCTCTGTTGTTTTACTCATTTTCTTCAGTTTGAGCATTGCTGAATGCTTGGAGTTTTACATAAGTACTTTCTTGTGAAAAATAGTCCCCACAATTGATGTCTTATTTTGTTTTCCTTTCCAGCTTTCTTTGGTGGCTGTTGTCAACTTCCAGAGATAGTCTAACTTGCTCTCAGAGGATGGGTGGTAAGCGAGTTATTTGATGTTGTCCAGTCTCCGACCCCCTCCTTTTGCTGTATCAATTGTATTTTAGATCATGGGCCCTTGGGTTGTTGTTCCCTTGAATTTGTACTGGGTGGCTGCAGTTTACTTTCCCCTTTGTAGATATTTTAACCGCTGGAAAGCAATCTGTGTTGCTCAGGCATTGAGAAACTGGTGCCATACTGTTCTTCCTGCATCCAAAATTTATACAGTTGGACTTAAAACCTTCTCTAGCCTATTCCAACTGTTCTGAGAATGCAAGTTGGATTGGTGAATTTTTTTAGCTGAGGCATATGTGCTTCGTTATTGCTTTTATCTTCCGTTTTTTTTCCTGTTTCATGTTTTCTTCGTTTTGATCAGATACATATAAGCTGAGGGGACGGTGGATTCTGCCTTTTTGTTTGTTTGAGCTTTCCTTGTGCTGGCAAATGGTTTGGTTGGTATGATTTGTTGCTGTATTGTAGGCTTCCTTAAGTTGTATGTATAAGCGCAGAGGGAATAGCTGATCTTTTTTCTTTTGTTTTGCTTTGTTTGTTCTGGCATGTGGGTTGGTTGTTAGATTTATTACTGCTGTAGGTCACTTCAATTTATACATGATTTTGGACTTATCCACATTGGCTTAATGGCAGTTCTCTGTATTTGAAATATGTTGTCTGCCAGCGTTGGAACATGTGAACATTCATTCCGCAACGGTGCTTGCTGAATACTTGTCAGCAGTTAGTTTGGTATTGTAATTTTACTTCAATGACAATAACCCCTCTGATGCTAATAACGCCTTCATATTGATGCGGTTAATTCATTTTTAGTACCGTTTGCATGGAAATGTTGTGCAAGTCTGCAAAAAGAAATCGAGTTCATACTTTATTGGCCAATGTTGACATGTATGGTAATAACTTGATCTGAAAATCACAGCATTTCTGCTGACATTTCTTGGTAGTATGTATGAGAGTTCGTTTTTATTTTTCCCCTGTTGTGCCAAAATTATTATTTGTTGTACTGTTCTTATGTACTTGAAAACATTTTTGAAGCAGCATCTTCGTTATTTGATGGTCAAAATTTAACAGATGTTGTCATTATGTTTAATTAAATTGATTGGTTGGTGCACTGTGTCAATTCAACGCTCCCTAACTGCAGTTTGTTATCCTGTAGCTGAATAATGTATTATGTTGAGAGTTGGAATCTCGAATCTGAATTGTTACCAATTATCCTCACCAACTGACAGCGTAAATAATAACTAATAGGATGAGCCTTAATGGAGTTAATAAACATGGAACCAGATTCTGTACATGCCGTTGCAAGAGACAACCAACCTATTGTGCTTCTCAGCTGCATTCAGTATAATATGCAGCACCAATTTGATTAAGAAGTTCATCTCGCTGATTGTATGAAAGATGTTGCCCTTGACGTAATATGGAGTAACGTTTTACCTCTAGTATTTAGTACACTCAACTCAAACAAGAAAAGTTGTAATCCAAAAGTTCTCTGATAGATGGAGCCATAACAAGATAAAATTGTTTTGCCAGTAAAATTAATCTCCAAAGATGATTATATTGTATCATCGGTTGCAAGCGGATTAGAAAACAAAATTTACACTCATTTCAGTACTTGAAGATGGATAGATAACAATTAAACTTTTATGGACTTAAATTCAATCAAAATATGGTCTGGTTTTGCATGCTGTCAAGAGGAAGTCCAGAAACCAAGTCTAGATCATACCCATATCTGTATAAAAAAGGAAGGCTAAATATTGCACTGACATGAGTTGATGTATGCCTGATATTTTGTTTATATTATCAATTCCATTGTTGAAGAGAATAATCTTAGGTACAAAGCATCTGAAAATTTGAGCTAGTGTGGGAATATTAAAATACATATACTTGTGGTTTTGGATTGTTGAAGGACTTACGGGATACTCTAACCTCAAAAGTTAGCTTAAAAGGTAGAAGAGCCCATAAACTTATAAACCAAACATTAGTCCCTTATTTTATCGATATGGGACAATTAGACTATAACATAGATGCAAGTGAAATGTTTAATAATCCATACGTTAAATCTTTTGAGTGCAAGATATCTTACTCAAAATTTTCACTCACTTCAACATGTATACTAAATAAATATAATAATAATTAAAATAAATTATAAGACTAAATATATAATCTAAATAATGTAAAATAACATAATTATTTATGGAGAAACATTTACAGATAATATAAAAGCCTTTTGAATGCATTTGTTGATAAGTAGAAATGACAATTTTGAAACGACGTCATTTTAAGTAGTAAACAATTGAACAGATGTCCTTTTGTTCTTCTGTTTCTCTATAAGTAAAATGACAGCATTTTGCATCTGAAGCAAAATGACATCCATTGGCTTTAATTTCATTTCTTTTTCACCCTCAACGATGTCGTTTTAAGTAGTAAACAATTGAACAAAGTAATTAGTCAGTCACCACACAGTCACTGTTGTGTCTCTGTATCTCTCACCACTGCGCTACCAGTCGCCAGCCGCAGCAACCGAGACAAGATTTTTTGTCCAGTTTTATGGTATCTTATTCTGTCCAATGAATCTCAACCATTTATTTATGTGGGTCCTACGTTTATTTTTACGAAACCCATGCGAAGCCCACATAAATAAATTGTTGAGATTCATTGGACATAATAAGACAACATAAAACTGAACAGAAGATCTGAACCCCTGCAAGGACCCTTGCCCCCTTCCCTGCGCAACCAACCAGTGTTTGCGTATTAAGGTTGGACTATTTGGATAACGCTATTTTCCCTACTAAACTTTGATTACGAGAATATACTGTTCTCGATAGCTTGTAATTCAGGGGGGCGGAAATATAAAAAAAATTGACACTTAAAGATGATAAATTAGGTTTTTAAATGTTAATTATTTCTAATCTCAAGCATTTATATGTTAATTGTTTCTAACTTGAAGCATTTATATATTTGATTGTTTCTAACCTCAAGCATTTATATATTGATTATTTAAGATGGATGAGCATATTCTTTTATTAGAGAATTCTAATTCAGTATCGGAGATATAAGTGGAAACTTCTTCCCGTACCAAGTGAAAATAGAAGTTCAACTTGAACTCAATTAAAAAGTGAAGTTTGGAACCGCTTTAACAAGATTAGATCGACTGACGAGATGAAAAAAGCAGAATGTAAATATTGTCAGAAGATGTCAGTCAGGAGTTCGAAAGATGGAACGTATCATTTAAAGAGATATGTAGATATGCGTAATAGAAGGAAGATGGTATTAGAAGGTCAAACATTTTTTACCCCTAACTTTACGAGAGGGGAGAATAAAATGACTTCAATGTCTTATGACAATGATTTCTATGGTAATTAGTGACGAACATCCATTATCTATGGTCGATACCAAAAGAGTTATGATATTTTGTAACTCATTACAACTAGGGGTGAGCATTATTCGGGCCGGCTCGATTACCCGACCTGGCCCGAATTAATTCGGGTAATAAAAATATTACAATACGGTAAATTGGGGCAGGCCGAATAATACCCAAAATATTTTCAGGTTGGGCCGGGTAACTCCGAAAAAAATTTGAGTTACCCAATTACTCGAAATATTTCTTGCCCTAATAACTCCTCTCCCCTCTCTCGGCATTTGCTCTCTCATTGCCTCTTTATCGCTTTTACCTTTCGCCCAAATCAAATCGCAGAAGTTAATTTCCTTCTTCATCTTCTCCACTGGTTTACTCTTCCTTCTTCTCCACTGGTTTACTCTTCTGCTCCACTGCGGCAGAACGTCATTTCCTTCTTCTAAGTTCTAAGTTCTGTTCTTCTCTCTCTGTTCTCTGCCTGGTGTTGCGTCATTTTCCTTCTCACGTCTGTCGAGCTCGAACCAGTTGTGATTTTGCGAACATTATTGCTCACGGTAAGGAGAACATTATCGCTTTTACCTTTTCTCTCTAATAAAATCGCAGAACGTCATTTCCTTCTTCTAACTTCTTGTTCTTCTCT
>JANPWU010000007.1:20654108-20666476 GCA_024707465.1 Erythroxylum daphnites
ATATTTTGACTTTGTAAATCTTCTAAATTGATTTTGTAAAGATTGTTTCGTCTTTTGGCAGAAAAGAATATGGACCCGTCCTTGTTTTTGACTACACAAGAATTTTGATTGAAGGACACTTCAAAACCAGAATCACATAATTGATTGACACTAATCAAATTATGTTTTAAACCATCAACTAGCAGAACATTATCAATAGTAGCAAAAGAATCTTTACCAATTTTACCGATTTTAATTATTTTGCCTTGCTGGTTGTCTCTAAAAGTTGCCGATCCTCCCTTCTTATACTGAAAATCTAGGAACATAGACCTTCTTTTCGTCATATGTCGCGAACATCCACTGTCCAAATACCATTGGTGCTGGCTGCTTCTTCTAAGGAAGGATATTTGCAGGAGATATTATGTATCTCTTAGGTACCCAGATTTTCTTGGGTCCTTTGGGGTTAGTTTTAAAGTGATTCATAGAATGATGATGATGCAACTGATGAAATTTCTTCCTATGAGGAACAAAATTCTTTTTATATTGATGATTGTTTTGAGCAAACCCTAATCCAGTTTTATCATTAGGGTGTCTGTATCTTCCTAGCATGTCATTCATTTTTTCGTACTCTCCGTGATTGTTGATAGATCAGCTGAAAGAGTGTTGATTCTTTGTTTCAGCTGATTGATCTTCTCAGATCTATCTACAGCTACCTTTTTCTTCATCTCGTCTACTTGTTTCTTCAGGCAGACGTTTTCCTTCTCTGACACTTGCTTGTTCTTCAAGTTTTCTACGTACTTTTTCTTTAACAACTTATACTGCATAAGTATTGCATGAAAATCTTCTAATAATTTTGAATATGCATCTTGTAATTCACTAAATTTTGAGGTTACCTCTTCGTCACTTTCTTTTTCGGCTACTAGACAAATATTAGTTTGTACCGATTCCTCTGAGTCAGTATCTGATTCGGACGAATCCAGATCTTCTCAAGTTGCCATCATGCTCTTCTTATTTTCTCTATTCTTCTTTGGTTTTCTTTTCAGCAATGGACATTCAGACTTGTAGTGTCCCGGTTTATTACATTCATAGCAGATGATCGATGTTTTCTCATTCTTGCCTTCATCTTTGCTATTCTTCTTGAAAGAAAACTCTGTGTTTCCTTTTGCCTTCTTCCACATGCTTCTGATCTTCCTCGAGATAAAGGATAATTCATCACCTTCTTCGCTCGAATCTTGATCTGATTCACTGGAGTTGTCATTCTTGACTTCCTCGATCTTCAACGCTTTCGACGATGAACTCCTCTTCCTCGAAATCTTGTGGTTCTTTTGTCCAGCCTTCAATGCTATAGATTTATCCCATCTGGGTTTATCTTCTGCATCGAGTTCTACTTCATGTATCTTCAAGGATCCAAGCAATTCATCAAGATTCAACACGATCAAGTCCTTGGCTTCTTGTACCACGGTAACTTTTGGTCTCCATCTTTTCAATAGATTTCTGATAATCTTTCGAACGTGATCTTGATTATCATAAGTTCTGCCGAGAGCTTTAAGTCCATTGACGATAGTTTGAAATCGTCCAAACATCTGATCAATAAACTCTTCGTCCTTCATCTTGAACAGCTCATACTGGTGTACAAGAATGCTTATCTTGGATTTCTTTACTTGACTGGTGCCTTCGTGTGCGATAGATAGAGTATCCCACATCTCCTTCGCAGTGTCGCATCCGTGAACTTTATCGTACTCGCTTCTGCTTAGGGCACAACTTAGAAAGAACTTCACCTTTGAATTCAGCTGGAATCTTGCTTTTTGATCTACTGTCCATCTAATTCGTGGAATAGCATTACCTTTATCATCTACTGGTGTATACGGTCCATTCTCTATAATCTCCCAAAGATCGATATGAGTAGATTCAATGAAGAGCCGCATCCTGTCTTTCCAATAATGGTAATCTTCATCATTGAATGCAGGTGGTCTAGTGTCGGAGGCACCTTCAGCTATATAAACGTGTGATTATACCATGGATCTTTATCCACATTTTGTAACGGTGGTTCTTGGACACCGAGCTCTGATACCAATTGAAGTAAATCACGCGCTAGTATAGACTTTATGTTCGATATACAAAATGCACAAGAAGGGGGGTTGAATTGTGTATCCTTTTTTGTGAATACAATCCCTTTTTCAATTCCTTTGAAAACTTGCTTTTTCAAAACTATTAAGTAGAATATCACGATGTATTGCAATTAACTTCTAAGTACTTGTATGAACAATAGAAATTAAAATTGAGAGTTAGAGAGTAAGAGTACACAGCAGTTACTTCTAAAAGAATACAAGTATTCTTTTTATCGAGCCTCTTCAGGTCTCTTATAGCAAGTATTATTTTTCTCACTTAGCCTCTTCAGGCTCTCAGCTTTTCTTCTTTCTTACTGAAAGATATTTGTGAGCTTTGTTTCAGAGAATAATAGTTGTAGAGTTTAGCACAATGAATACAGTGTTTCTCAAAGTCACTAGCTTTCTTAAAATCTCTAATCTTTCAAAATCACTGACTTTTTCAATCTTCGACTCCAACTCGTATTTATAGCCTTTGTCTTCAACTGCTTCTTGATAACCGCTTTTTTCTTCTTGTTTCTTGATCTTTGAAGAAACAATTATTCAGTTGAGTTCTGTAAGTAACTCAAACTGATTAACCATACGACGTGGTATCGGGTCTTCGTCTTAGTTTTGTTTCTGCTTCGTCTTACTTCCTTTCCGTTTCGTCTTAGGTTCCACTTCGTCTTAGTTTCCGCTTCGTCTTAGTTTACACTTCGTCTTAGTTTCTGCTTCGTCTTACTTTTGTCTCCGCTTCGTCTTAGTTTTTGTCCCCGCTTCGTCTTACTTTTTGTCTCTGCTTCGTCTTACTTTTTGTCTCCGCTTTTTCTTACTTTCTAATATTATTATTATTTGATTTTCATCAAAATTATTAATCGTGAAGTCATTTTGATTAATAACAAAGTATAGAGGAATGATTGGATCACTACTATACGTCACGAGATCAACACTAGTTATTATGCTTAGTGTGTATCTTTGCACAAGTTTTTAATTAAATCCAACAAAGAGTCACCTTCAAGCAGTCAAGAGGATCTTTCGTTATCTTCATGGAACTATGTACTTTGGGTATGGTATCCAAAAACTGATTCTTTTAACATAGTTAGCTTTTATAATGTAGATTATGCAGGTGATAAAGTTTATAGGAAAAGTACAAATGGTCACCGTCAATTTCCTGGAGGATAGCCAATTTCTTGGTATTGCACAGAGCTTTCAACAACTGAAGCGGAATATATAGCGGCTGTCAACTGTTGTGCTCAAATGTTATGGATGAAACATCAACTCCAGGATTTTTCTCTGAACTTTGATCATATTCCTATACTATGTGACAATACAAGTGCAATAAATCTCTCTAAAAATCATGTTCATCACTTTAGGACTAAACATATAGAAATTAAACATCATTTTCTTAAAGATCATGTTTTAGAAGAAACCATTGATCTGTTGCATATTAAAACTGAAAATCAAGTATATATATGATATCTTTACTAAGCTACTCTTTGAAGATATATTTTGTGTGTTAAGAAAAGATCTTGTCATGTGTAGATTATTTGATATTAACTCTATATGAAGATTCTATACTACTTCTTTTTGCAAATATTAGCAGGCTCCTTCTATTTTCTTTTGTTAATGCCTAATTTTCCCCTTACATATTTGTGCATATTTTTCTTACTTCACGGTTGGTTATCTCTTTTTGATAATGACAAAGGGAGAGAGTTAATGATATACTTCCTTTTGATGATATATCTGTGATATATTTTTGCTAATTGTTGAAATATGGTTGAATTGAATTTTGTGAAGTTTAAATATATGATATGCATAAATGATAGGCTCTTATCATAAGAAAGGCTCCTTCTAATTATGACTGTGAGTAAGAACGTATAAAGCTTACAGGTATCTTTAGAATTTTTTTTTAATTTTGAAAATATATTTGTTATTGCTTGTCATCATAAAAAATGGGGAGGTTGTTAGCTCAAAGTTTATTATTAATGATTTTGATGATCACTCTATAATATTTCAAAATTCAAATTAGATTTATTTCCTTATATACGTAACGATATAATTCTTAAAAAGAAATGATATTATACGATAAATGTTTCATTTCTTACAGGAACCTTCTTAATGAACTTACCTTATTAGAAAAGATTCCACAATATTTGGAAGAATCTTACCAATCACATATTTCGAACAATTAGCTTTGATATTCTTGTCAAAATTTTCTATTAACATCTAAATATTGGAAGGTTTTAGCAGAGATGATATCAAAGATACAAAGTAAACTTAGAGTTAAATCGAAGCAACAACTAGTTAAAGGAAGAGCCATTGCATTTACGAATGACACACATATTTATGAAATACTTTAGTAGCATCAATATTCTTGAAATTCATATCTATATCAAACTCCTTGTGCCTTAGAAAGTGAAGTCACTCTATTGAATGACACACATATTTATGAAATACTTTAGTAGCATCAATATTCTTGAAATTCATATCTATATCAAACTCTTTGTACCTTAGAAAGTGAAGCTCTCAACATTTTTTGTTGAGAGCTTGTAGAGACTTGTTAAATACTACGAGTATGGAAGGTTCAAGAACCTTGAAAAATATGTATTTGTGAGCTTAGAGAGGCTTGTGAAAATATACTACTTGGAGTTTTATAGTGAAATACTCAAATTAAATATTTGGTGACTAGATGAGCTTCGTTATAAGCTAAATCAGTATAAATCGACTATGTCACTCACTCTCTCTCTTATCTTAAATTTTTGCATTACAATTTGTGTGTTTAATTTATAAGTGGCTCATTCACTTTTTGAATAGGTTTTTTTTTTGTTTTAATATTGCAAGAGGTTTCTTTCGTTAACAGGCTTCTTTCATTTTTTTAAAAGGCTCCTTTCTCTTTTTAAAAGTTAACAAGCTCCTTTCATTTTTTTCAAACGTTAACATGCTCATTTCATTTTTTAACAGGCTCCTTCTATTTACAAATTTTTCTATTGAAATTTAGCAGTTCTTATCATTTACACAAATTGATAGTAACTTAAAAAAAGTTTTGAGCCATACACAATTCACCCTCTTTTTTTGTGTGTTTGCTTTATCTCAAAGCACCTACTGCAAGGGAGATGCGAAGAACAAAGCACAAGTTATCCATTAAAATTGAAATTACTCTAATTTATTTGTAGTTATATATTGAATTTTTAGTTTGTTGTACCTCTTTTGTTGATCTCTTTTCTTTTCAATATTCAACATGATGATGTCCATTTAAATCCTAGTTCTTGGTGAAAGTTTGAGTGGCAGTTAGGACCAAAGTTCAAATGTCTCGCTTTGAGTGATGCCTTACTTAATCGAAAATTGAAAAGGACAAAAACAAGGATTGGCTTAGGATTACCAAGCATTTTTTTAATAATCACTACTTAATTTCATTCTTAATATTGTCCATGTTGATTACTATTGACGGAGGATATGAAACTTAAAAATAAAAGAAATTAAGTTACATTGCATGCATGTTTGATCATTTTTAAAAATAAAATAAATTTAAAATTTGAACTTTGAGGATTTTCTTATACGCATGTTTGATCATTTTTAAAAATAAAATGAATTTAAATTTTGAGCTCGAGGATTTTTGTATTTAATAAATGATTTTATGGGTATTAATTTTTAGTTTATTATTGTTGATATACCAAAATCATACAAACCATTTTTAGAAATTAAGAATATCATGTTCTAAGTTTATTAACAATTTATCATTTGGTGTTAAATATGTTTAATTTTTGAATTAAAGATGCTAGTGAATATGTTCTACTTGGATTTATATAGTTTATAATTTGATCCAATCAGAATTAAAATGATGTAATTTTATGTAAATTGATTCATGTCGTTTGTACTAACTTTTTAAGGTGTGAACTTAATTCAAGGTCCAATCAACTGAAATTTGATTCTTTTTCTTCAAATTGATTCGTTTTGAATCAGATTAGACCACTTCTTTTTTTTTGGTCATCTCTATCCTAAGGTTATGTTTGATTAGACGTAAATGTTTAATAGAATGGAATGAAATGAAATAGTTTATAATGGAATGGAATGTAAATAGATGTAATATTAGAAATTTATTGTTTAGGAGGAATAAAAGGGTTCATAATGTAATATAGTAAAATGTTGTTTGAAAGATAGATATAATGGAATGTAATGTATGTATGTATAATAATAATAAATGACTATTCTACCCTTGATAGAACAAAAAATGTTGTCTTACAACTTGTTATTAGGGTTGAGGTTATAATTGGTGTTATAAAAAATGTTGAAGGTATATTAGGTTGTGCATATTTATCATTTTACATTTCATCCTAAACTGTTAAAATTGAAGGTAACTCATTTTTACTGTATAGGATAGAATATGATGTAATGTAAACCTTTCCCTTCTATCCTATTCTATTTTATTATATTATAATTTTTTCTCTCAAATGATATAATAATATTACATTCAATTCCATTCTATTACGAATCACCCTACCAAATATATAGTCTAAGCTCCTTTTGATTCTGACCCTTTTTCTTATATTAGTAATCTTA
This sequence comes from Erythroxylum daphnites, assembly GCA_024707465.1. NCBI lineage: Eukaryota > Viridiplantae > Streptophyta > Magnoliopsida > Malpighiales > Erythroxylaceae > Erythroxylum > Erythroxylum daphnites. The sequence goes on from JANPWU010000007.1 coordinate 20,660,729, forward strand.
TTGCTACTTCTTACCGCTAAATGACATTCGTACCAATGGACATATTACAAGATCTGAATACTTTTAAGAATTATTTGGAACTCATGATTGCCATCCAACCTATATAAATAAGAGAAAAATATTATAAAAAGTAAGTGAAACTCAAATATCTGTTTTTTTCTAATTTTCTCTTCTTAAATCTAATTTAACCATTGAAATGACTATTTCCGAACACCTTTTACTACTATTTTACAAAAATGCACAACATCTTTCGTTAGAAGATGTCAAGCTGGTAACAAAGTCAGCAAACAATTGATAATAGAATTATTAATTTGTAACTAAATATAGTAGAATTACAACTCATAAAAATGAGTTTTTCTCCAACTTTATGCAATATGATGTAACAATTTATTTTTCAATTAAAAAAATAGTTGAACGTTAAATTGCTAGTTTATTGTTCAAGTTATTTGTACGGAAAATTTGAATCCTCTCCTGTCAATTTCGATAATGATTTGGTATTTTTCTTTTCAAATTTATGAAACTCTTTTTTGCTTTCATTTTATTTATTTATTTAATGTGTAAAAATATAAAATAACAACTGCACACAGGTCCATTATCATAGCATACCTTACATAGTCTTTTAGAGGGATGACAATTCACATGACATTTTGTTTAGTATTTATTATAGGTGAGTATGGACCCCATAGTTCTTGTAGTTCTGTAGAGTAACAATTATTGTAGTCACTGGCCAGCAAAAATGTTCATTCTTGTAGTCGTGATGTCAGACATACATTTTACTAATGATGTCCACAGCCAGAAATTAAGAATACAAAAGCTCTCGGAAGAAAAGTTGACAAAGAACTTTAAATAATTTATTCAAGAGCAATTAAGAACGTGAGACATTCAAAGATGTTTCATGAGTGATTTTTATTTTAATATTCAGAGGAATATAAATTTTTTCTTTAAGAATAAAGAAATATAAGTATATTAAATAAAAATTTGAGTATACATAATAACCCATTAGTGATATTGAAGATTTAAAATTTTAAGGGGGTGTTTGGTTTGAGAGTTTGGAACAAAAGAATAAAATAATTATCAAAAATAGTGTTTGCTTTGAGGTTTTCAATTTCAGGAGAATTGATTTATCTCATTAAATTTGGGAATTTACTAAACCACCAAGGGAGTGAATATCGAGTTTTCATTCCAATCTAATCTTTTATCATGTTTATTTTTTACTCTTTTATCTCCAGCCTTTGCCCTACCATCTTCTTTACTTCCTTATCGCCTCTCAATTCCTTACGATCTCCCATAATGTCTTATAGCGTCTCATCAACGAAGGAATTTTTTTGTTCTGCGTCTCCAGGTATATTTTCTGAAATCTCTCGTTTTAATTTGATGTTAAATGAACTGGATAGAACCTGGTTTCATCTCATTGTAAATGTGGCTTTTGCTTCTTTTTTTTTCTTATATATTCTCATTTTATGATTTAATCAAGAAAATAACCAATCTGCTATATGGTTTGATGATGTGAAAGTGCATATGGTTATAGATTGAACGAGAATCATAAAACCAATCTACTCCTTTTTTTCCCTTATAATTGTTTTGTGATTTAATTTAATTTTTCGTATATGGTTTTAACTCTTAAAAAAAAGGAAAAACACATAGAGAATCGTCTTCTACGTTGGTGTTTGTTTATTTGTTTTGTAAAGCTCTTGATGTCGTTTTATGCTTTATATTCCACTTTAAATATGATATGTAAATATAGTTGCAATTGTATTGTTGGCATTATGCAGCTCTGTTGACAAATGATCATATAGCTCATCTAATGCTCGAAAATTGCGGTAAAATTTCTTGACAAAATTGATTAATTTTTTTTACAAACATATGGAGATAGCCCCAATAAACATATGAAGAGCAAATTATTTTTATTTTTATTGAGGGTAAAAATGGTATTGTATTATCTTTCATTCTCATTAATGCAACAAAACAAACAACATTATTGGTATTAATACAGAAACCCAAGATACAAACTAAACATCATTTTTTTATTTTTCATACTCATCCCCACCTCCTTCTACTATTATACCCATATCCATAGTCAATCTCGTGCTCAAACCAAACGCCAACCAATAATCATTTCAAGTACCGACTATTAATAGTAGTACAATTGATCACTAAACATAAGCTAATTCTTCCTATTTCTTGCAATAATTGCACGTATATTTAACCTGGAATTAAACCGATTTGATGGAAAATTTCAGGACCCGTGAAGGTTGGCTTGTTCGTTACAAACTTACAATTATCGGAAGTGCCAGCTTGTTTTTTAATATCGAGAAGGAGCTCGTCTTTTAGTATATATTAACAGTGCCGCGACAGTGAAGATTCCTTGGTTGTTTTTGCTTGGCCCTCGACTGTTATATACTTGTAGTAATTATTCATATAAATTAATACACACGTGAATGCTGATACGATAAAATTATCTTGAATTCTTGCTGATAAATGGAAGACATTTGCAGAAACTTGCCCAAGAGCTTCCAACCAAGAGAGAATTAGAACAGGAGTTTAACTGGTCAGGGAAGGAAGCAAAGTTAGGTTGGAGTCATGAAGAAGCTTGGAGTCATTGTGTTTGCTCTTGTTTTCCATTTCTTGTTTGCTAAATCTTCTGCCTCATCATCACCTAGCGTAATCATCGTCGGAGCAGGAGTATCAGGTGAATGTCATATTCTGATAAGCTATACCCTGCTTTTCATGGCTTTTCTTTTTCCCCATCTAGTATGTTTCATGGAGATAAAAATCTGCCCGTTTTCAGGCCTTGCAGCGGCTAAAACACTCCATGATGCCGGCATTAATGACTTTTTGATACTAGAAGCTTTGCCCAGAATCGGAGGTCGTCTCAGCAAAGCAAATTTCAGTGGACTCACGGTGGAGATGGGTGCTAACTGGATTTTCACTGGAGGTCCTGTGTTTAATCCAATAGAGGACATAGCCAAAAAAGTCAACCTTAAAACCTCCCTCAATGACTTCAGCAATATCACTGCACATGTATACAAGCAAGAGTGAGCAATTACTCCTGTAACTGTCTCTATTCATGTTACAAGAAATATATCTTGTAACACTACATCACTACTTATCTGTAACTCCTCACAGCGGTGGATTATACGCCGTCAAGGTTGTGGATGAGGTAAATAACGTAGCAGATGCGAGGAATGAATACTTCTCTCAGTTATCAAAAATTTTATCAGCAAAATCCAAAGTGAAGAGGGATGTTGATGTGTCAATCTTGTCAGCTCAACGTCTAATGAAAAGGTAAAGACTTGTAGTGATTGTTTCACCTGAAAGACACTGCTTTTGAGAGTGAATGAATTTTGCAGCCCTCCAATGACTCCACTTGAGCAAGTAATAGACTACTATCACACAGAATTTGAAGATGGAGAACCAGGAAGAGTAACAAGCTTGAAGCACAGCTATCCTAGGAATGAGTTCGTTGACCATGGAGAGGACAACAACTTCGTCGCTGACCCAAGAGGCTTTGTTGTCGTGGCACAGTATATGGCCAAGCAGTTCCTCTCATCAGTGGAAGGCGACCCCAGACTCAAGCTCAACAAGGTTATGTGTACAATTTTTCTTTTCAAGGAGAAGAAATTTGTTGATACTGATTTGCTGGTTGTAATCTATAGGTAGTCAGAGAGGTAATCTACTCCAAGAGCGGAGTTAGAATCAAAACTGAAGACGGTTCCGTATTCAATGCCAAGTATGCAATTGTCTCTGTGAGCCTTGGTGTCCTCCAGAGTAAACTGATTGAGTTCAAGCCAAAGCTACCTGTAAGTGATGCTCTAATCTGTGTTTTAAGATCTGATTTTGTGTTCTGTCTCAGTTCCAGGAAGTTCGTCATAAGGATTCGTTTACAATATAGTTGTTTCTCATTCGATCTTATATTTCAATTGAATCAGCTTTGGAAAAGAGTTGCAATATCTGATTTCAGCATGGCCATATATACCAAGATATTCATGAAATTTCCTTACAAGTTCTGGCCTACTGGTCCTGGAACTGAGTTCTTTCTTTACACCCATGTCAGGCGTGGTTACTATCCATTTTGGCAGGTGAGAATCCATCTGAAAGTGCCTTGTATGTTAGTATAAATCCCAATTCTCTAATTCCTACAAAAATTTCGCAGCATCTGGAGAACGAATATCCGGGATCAAATATTTTATTCGTGACAGTAACATACGAGGAATCAAGAAGGGTGGAGCAATTATCCGATAAAGAAGTTGAAGCAGAGGCCATGGAAATACTTAAGAAAATGTTTGGCAAGAACATTCCAAAGCCGGTAGACATTCTTGTTCCTAGATGGGGTATGGACAGGTTCTTCAGGGGAAGCTATTCAAATTGGCCTGATAGCTACAGCCAACACAAGCATGACCAATTAGGGGTACGCTATAAACACTCTAAACTGAGATTTCCAAGCTCTTATGCCCATTTTCTCGAATGTAAAAAGTCATAGTTATCATCCTATTGTCTTCCAGGATCCAGTTGGTCCGGTCTACTTTACAGGGGAGCACAACTCCAACAAGTACATAGGATATGTTGACGGTGCTTATCTTACAGGTCTTTCTCTCCTTCTAATCAGAGAAATTTGATTCTTCCAGTAATCTGTGCACATAAGGTATTGAACTTGATGGTGGTTCTTGCATGACAGGTATCGACACAGCAAACAGTTTAATTGGATGCATCAAGAACCATACCTGTAAGGGATTTGTCAACCAAGAGATGTGAGAGATTTCCCATGGGGTATTAACGCAGCAATTCTGAGTGGGTGAATAAGGCATGCAACCAGAGTGTTACAAATAAGTATTTCAGTTTCCAAATTCGGATCATTGTATTCTGTTTTGCATTAACGTTTTGTCTGGATTTGAAATTGGGGAATACAAGTTGGAATCGAGAACTTGCAGTGTGTTAAGAATCCATTCTACTTAAAAAGTACTAACCTGGCACATAAAATTGCAAACCCACTTAAAACTATAATGTTTTAGGCACTTGCCTTGCTCGTGACCCATGTTTTGTATAACAAAATTTAATTATTAAACATTGTTTAATTTATGTAAATTCATATACTAGACTAGAATTTAAGTATATTAAAAAATTGTGAATACAATTATCGAGATTGTTTAAAATATTTATTTTATAAATGTAATTTGGGTTTTATCTTTCTTTAGCATTTATTTAACAACATTGTTTAAAGTTATATATAAATGTTATATGTTACCACGATTTTGTATTAGAGTCCACTACAGTCATCTCAAAAGTTTTATAAGAAATAAGCATATCAATAATATAATATCTAATTAAATTTCACCATGAGTAGGATTGATATTACATTTTTTAAAAAAATTATGTTATGATAGAATTTCATTTGTTTAATACAAAATGTGAAATATTTTTGCAGGATCCATTTATTTAAAATTTTAATTATTAAATTAGAACTTAGAAATGCTTATAGAATCATTAGTCTAAAATAGACGACAAATAGTTCTATATTGCATTATGCTAGAATGTCATTAATTCAATAGTATACGTAAGGATCTTAAACATCTATTGCATTTTATTTAGCAATTTAATAGAATTTCTATATACGCATATACTAGATTGTATGCTATTTCATAATGAATTATAAAACTGGCTTGTCGACACATGAATACTCATTAACTAAGGCAAAGCAAGAAAAATTATTGTCGAAAGCTAAAGCTAGTAATTCCAATCGAATTAAATTGA
>JANPWU010000007.1:21028247-21041579 GCA_024707465.1 Erythroxylum daphnites
GACAATATGCACAAAGCTAACAATTCAAAACATTCAACATATATAATAACACAAAACATACTCCAACAATTTGCAATTTCAACAATTCAATCCAATCCAATTCAATCCATTCATTCCAATTCAATGCATTCATTCCAATTCAATTCAATTCAATTCAATCCAATCCAATTCAATTCAATCCAATTCAATCTAATTCAATTCAATCTATTGCAATTCAATTCAATCCAATCCAATCCAATCCAATTTCAATTCAATCCAATTCTAATTCAATTCATTCATTCCAATTCAATGCATTCATTCCATTCCAATCCAATCCAATTCAATTCTAATTCCAATTCAATTCAATTTCAATTCAATTCCATTCAATTCCAATTCTAATCCCATTCATTACATTCAATTTCAATTCCAATTCAATTGAATTCAATTCTAATTCAATTCAAAACATACTCCAACATACTCCAACAATTTGCAATTCCAATTCAATTCCATTCCATTCAATTCAAAACATACTCCAACAATTTGCAATTCTATTCCAAGTCCAATTCAATTCCAATTCCAATTCAATTCAATTCAATTCCAATTTCAATGCAATTCAATTCAATTCCAATTCAACAATTTGCATTTTCATTCCAATGCCAATTCAATTCAATTCAATTTTAATTCAATTCAATTGCAATTCAATTCCAATGCAATTCAATTCCAATTCCATTGAATTCAATTCAATTCCAATTCAATTCCATTCAATTCAAATTCAAATTCCATTCATTACATTCAATTTCAATTCCAATTCAACTGAATTCAATTCCAATTCAATTCAAAACATACTCCAACATACTCCAACAATTTGCAATTCCAATTCAATTCCATTCAATTCAATTCCAATTCAATTCAAAACATACTCCAACAATTTGCAATTCTATTCCAAGTCCAATTCAATTCACTTCAATTCCATTCAATTCAAATTCAAATTCAATTCAATTCAATTCAATTCTAATTTCAATGCAATTCAATTCCAATTCAATTGAATTGAATTGCATTCCAATTCAATTCAATTCCATTAAATTCCAATTCTAATTCCATTCATTACATTCAATTCCAATTCCAATTCCATTCAATCAATTTTTATTTTCATTCCAATTCAAAAATTCAATTCCAATTTCAAAATGCAAAATGCCAAAATCCAATTTCAATTCTAAATTTAATTTTCAATCCAATTCTAATTCTACAATTCAATTCTAATTCTAAATTTTATTTCCAATCCACTTCCAATTTTCAATACCAAAATGCTAAAATCAAATTCCAAATTCCAAATTCCAAATTTAATTTTCCATTTTCGGTTGACAATTGAAAATTTGAAATGACAATTGAAATCCCCAATTCCCAAATCACAATTGAAAATTTGAAATCAACAATACAACAACATCAAGTCATCAATCGTCCACAACAGGCAACAACACAACTTCAACATTTTCTATTTTCATCAACCGAAACCCAATCCTCCACAACTCCATCTCTCCAACATTTTCATCATTTCTAATCCATAACAAAAACATACACGGCGGGCAAATCCAACAATTTCCAATCCACAGGACCACAACAACACAAAAAATAATTTCATTTACCAGTCAAAACACAGTCACACACCCAAAAAATTTGCTAAATAGCCGGATCTCAGGTGTCGGTGGCCGGTGGTGTTTGTTGCTACAGAGGGAGGACGAAGGAGGCGGTGTGTCTAGGCAGCGTGGACGATGCGACGGAGGCGACCCGCGAGACCACCGGAGGACGACAGACGCACGAAGGAGAAGACGAAGACGCGAGGAGACCACCGGAGAAGACGAAGACTCGAGCAGACCACCGGAGAAGACGAAGATGCGAGGGAGGCGGAGGAGGAGGACGACGACCAGGCAACGATGACGACCGGCGACGCAGGTAGCGAGGGAGCGACGACGATATGAGAGGGAGAGAAGACGAAGAGAGGTGAGGCAGTGAGAGTGAGAGGGAGACCGAAGTCGGGGAGGGGGTGATTTTTAGGGTTTTATTTTCGGTTTTTGCAAAACAGTCCCTCCTCTTTTTTTTTTTGCGGAATGGTCCCTAATTTCGCCGGTATTAGTGGTTCCAGCCGGTACCTACCGGAATCGACCGGTACCGACCGGAATTTATTCCCGGTACAACTTCAACCCGTACCGGTTCCGAATTTCGACCGGTACCGGCCGGTACGGTACGGAATTCAGAACACTGGTCACAGCTGAAGTCTAATTGTTAAGTCACGTAAATAACCTCTTTATAAAAATACAAAAAAAAGATTGCGTATATTATGATCCTCACCAAATTGTCCCAAAGTGAGAAGCCTCGTGTACTGAGTACACTTACATTTTTTTAAAAGATTAACTAAATAAAATATTTTTAATAATAATTTGATATACTAAGTTATTTAATTTTATTTTTTTCTTAGGTTTTATTTGTAAATAGAAGTGTCATAAATAAAAGTAACTTTTAACAAAATTGGTATTCCTAAAAGTGATTAATGATTTGCTAATGATATTAACCAATCATGTAAAAATAATCAAAATAGTAACTGAAATAATTATAAAAGGTGAAAAAATATCATATAAAATTAATTAGATTGAGGTGAAATTTCTCCTATATAATTCTATTTTTTAATAAAAAATTGTGTTTTTCCAATATCTTAGGAAAATAATGCCAAATTTATAATGTCAGGCAGGAAGTCCAACGTTAGATGTGCCAACAAGTAAGATCTCTGCAGACAGAGAGAAACGGGAAATGAGGCCACAGATTGTGTTATTTGGAGATTCAATAACGGAGCAGTCTTTTAGATCAGGAGGTTGGGGTGCTTCTCTCGCTGACACTTACTCCCGCAAGGTGCCTCGTTTTTTTACAAGATTGAATCTTTCTCCTATTGATTGATTTTTGAACATACCCATTACTTCATTTCCCGTTCTCTTCACTGAAGTTCACTTTTGATCACTTGAACTTAGGCTGATGTACTAGTTCGTGGCTATGGTGGTTACAACACCAGATGGGCCTTGTTTTTGTTGCATCACATTTTCCCACTCGTAAGTTCGTGTCTTTTTTCTTGGTTTTGGCCTGGTTTCGATCTTGTGTTACGGAAATAGAGTTTGGAATCCTGAATTTTGGTTAATTTTTTTATGGTTAGGATTCTACGAAGCCTCCAATCGCGACTACAATATTTTTCGGTGCTAATGACGCAGCTCTTCCAGGCAGGACTAGTGAAAGGCAAAATGTTCCTGTCGAAGAATACAAGGAAAATTTGAGGAAAATTGTTCTGCATTTGAAGGTCTTAACCACAACTTTTGCTGCCTTATGCATACTTGAGAGATAACACATTATCTGGAGTTCCATCAAGTTTATGGCTGTTAAATGTTTGGATCTCGTGCTTAATATGTTTACTGAGCTCACGATCTTCTACTAGTAGCCTATGATCTACAATTTACTTGTAAGTAGTGCAGAATGCAGCTCACGAACTTCTACTAGTAGCCTATGATCTACAATTTACTAGTACATATTGCAGAATGGAACATCGGTAACTAAATATTGGTACTATTAAGTACCGCATTCTTTCCAGGGGAAGAGTGTTTTGGAGTACTTCCAAGAGCTAGTCTTTGGACTGAATTAGTTTGAAACCTATGTTAAATGAAAAAACTAGGTTCTGAAAGCAGCACTAACAATATAGATCTTAAATTGTTTTTGGTGTTTAACGCCCCATCTCATCGTGATTTCTTCAGATTAAAAATTACAATAGTACTTACATTAGTTCTAAATAACAATACTGTAAATGTACTTACGGATCAAATCTGCCACTACCAAGTTTTTTTATCATGTTCTCCATTGACTTCATTATAATCCTGTAGATGTCATATTTGTCCAACATTGTCCAACATATATTTCATTACCTTCTCAGCCACATCCATTGTCAACACTTCTCTGCAGCTGCTTCCACATTTCATCTAACACTCTTTCAGCACTCCTTGAGAGTGTTAATAACTATTCATACATGCAATAGTGAAATCGGATCTTCTAGAAAAGGATACTAATTCTAAGCTGCATTAACCATTTGGTCTGCGTTCATTGTTAATTAGCCAAATGATTTTTATTTTTTTTAACTTTCTTTCAAAAGGAGAACTTTGTTCCTAGATGTCATTGGCTTCTCTAATTACTATTCTCCTTCCAGTCTTCAAAAACAAGGTTGCTTCTATTTCTTAAAGCAAGTACTGTCATATTGTAAGTCTGTTGCCTTCTAGCATTCAAATTATAACCATTTCTCTTTTTTTATGGAAAGATAAGCCTCTTAATGAATCTTGTAAAAATAGCGATTTTTATTTCTCAATCGCTGATCAACTTTGTTGCATTGATCATGAAAATGTGAAATTCTTCTCCTGAAGGTCAAACCAGTGTCCTAATCATTTAGGTGTACCATGAACTTATGACTTGCATAGTTGGTGATGCTCTGGATCAATGCATGCCAAACTGGATTTTCAATTGGTAGATGTGTTCTTAATTTTGCAGAAGTGCTCGCCCTCCATGCTTATTGTGCTCATTTCTCCACCCCCAGTAGATGAGGAAGGCCGCAAAGAATATGCCAAGTATGTTTCTTAATTATTTTGTCCAGTGATATGGAAATTTTGAATAGATAGTTTAGTTGCCAAAAGCACCCAATATTACTGGACGTTAGTAGAAATTGTGAATCATGAGTCTTCATCCAAGTTAGTACATTTATGTTTTCTATAACCATGCTCACAGGTCTTTATATGGTGAGAAAGCAATGAAACTTCCAGAGAGGACAAATGAAGTTGCTGGAGTTTACGCGAAGAAGTGTGTTGAGTTGGCAAAAGACATGGGAGTTCGATCAGTTGATCTTTGGTCTAAGATGCAGGAAACAGTGGATTGGCAGAAAAAATTACTGAGGTTCGTGTCACTTGTAGCTTCTGAGTCGAGAGATCACTACTGTTTGAGTGATGACCAGCAGTTTGAAATTGGAGGTTATACAAAAAGTTTATGCAACAAACTTAATTGGTAACCTCTTGAGTGGATGTGACATACTTAGATCGTCAGATTATAATCTCTCATTAAATATTGGACCCAATAAGTACATAACTCAACCATGCTTTTACCAAGCCTATGCCTCATTATTTCCATCCTCTTATCCAGTCTACTTCTTGTTTCAAGATTCTTTAACTGGGAAGATTTGGTTGATGTTTGCGAACTTTGAAGTTAAAGCAGACAATATATGATAGACTTAACAAATTAAGAATTTAACAGAAATTTACGCAGTGGCTGTGAAATGCTGATTGTGCATCTTGTTTACAGAGATGGACTGCACCTGACACCAGAAGGTAATGCAGTTGTCTGGGAAGAAGTTGTTAAAGTGTTCAATGAAGCATGGCTTTCTGCTGAAGCAATGCCTTACGATTTCCCTCACCATTCAGAGATTGATGGAAAGAACCCTGAAAAAGCTTTCCAGCAGCAATGCTTATAACATTGCAGCAGTTACACTTTGTCTCTGAAATAAATCTCTCTTTTTACAATCAAGAATGTTACTTCTGGGGAACATATTCCGTCTTCTTTTAACGCACAGAAGCGTTCGTGATGATATGTATGAACAGCTCAACTATTTGACCTTAATACAGTTCATTGCAATCAAGATGTTTTTTCAACATGGGAGCTCCTCAAAATTTATGGTTTACTCTCCTTGAATTTGGTTCATAGCTTACGACGTTCCAAGTTCTGGTTTTCTGTAGAGCATGCAACATCTTATTTTTTGCTTATACTTGCAGTTCTCGAAGAAAGATCAGGCAAGTAAACTTTCTAACAACTTCTAACATCAGCACAAACAAAAGGGTTCATATAGAACCTGCTAAATCTTCCTTTTGTCTCCTTAGCATTGGCCAAAACACATTTAAGACCACAACTGAAGGTAAGCAATTAAGGCTGTAATAGAAAGTTAAGCGTTACCTTAACCTCAATTTCACAATAGTTTCTGTAGTTAATGACACATCTAATGAAATTAAACAGACCATGGTGTTGTTGGGTTATATACTAACTTCATTTATTAGTGAGCTCTTTGAATTTACCATCAATGTAGAGAGAAATAGAGAGTGGCAAACATTAATACTTGAGTTTGCAATCAATTCAGTTACAGACAACTGAAAAAGAAAACAGTAGTACGATGATATATTAGTCTAGAACTAAAATGACTAGGTTGTCCTCTTTCCGTCCTTTGACCAAGTGGTGCAAGTCAAAATTTTGTCAAGACCACTTGGACCTATGTAGTGGAAAAATGTTGAATGCAATTATTAATAGATTTAATTACTAAATCTTGTATATAGATCCAAACCCTTAAACTAAATAGAATTGAGGATTATCACTTATAATTAATTTTCTATAAAAATCTTTCCATTCAATAAATAGAGCTCATAAAAATTGGACGACCGAGATTGCACCGAAACAGAGGGTACGCTAAAAGTTGTAAAGAGTATCTTGTGTCACACGGATTGGATTTGGTATTTTTTGGTCAACAAGTACTAGTTGACCTTCCATGTCCAGTTCTACATATTTGCCCAATCTATAATGACTACAGCAAGAGCCGTTGGATCACAAATAACCAACGGTCAGGATCAACGTAACAACATAAATGCCCACACATCCTGCCTTATTAAGGAAGTCGAAGGAGGAATATTGTCATGTATTTCCTGAACACTTCCACATTTAAGCCTCAGGATCTTCTTGTGATTTTCTCTCCATGGAGTTTAATCACAAGATCTTGAGAGACACCTCCTTCCCTCATCGACCACTGCTTTCTCCGGAAAATGATAATAGTTACCCAAATAATAAGCTATACATGAAAGATGAGTTCCCCTTTGAAGTGTGCTCGTCAAAGGGGTTTCTTCAGGATTTTCAACATCTAGATACTCAGTTTCATGCTTCTGGGACGTCTTCCAATCCCATGTTTGGGGTCCAAACTGGTTCCAATTTCGAATCTTTCGATTCTTTCCCATATGGTTCTTCGACGAATATGGATTTCTGTGAATATGAGTGCAAACCATTTGCAGATAACAATAATCATGGCGGTCAAGTTCAAGTCTTGGACAATTTCATAACTGCAACTGGTGGAGGATATCTGAGTCTTCCTCAAACAAACCACACTGGTCACTTGGATGCATCAACTGCACGGGATCACATGTCCTTGACCTTGCAAGAGATGAAACCTTTGAGTTTTATAGTACCAGACGAAGTCTCGTGTGTGAGCGTGAACAATCATGATTACTATAAGAGAGTCGACAAGAACAAATCACTTCTTTCTTCTGCAAGAAATAGGACATGGAAAGGTCGTAAGAAGAACACTGTAGTGAAGGGTCAATGGACAACTGAGGAAGATAGGTACATAGATTATATAATTTCCATTTATAGGGCATATTATTGTTGGATGATAATAGTGTTGTTCTTGATTTTCCATGTTTGGTTTGCTGATATTGTTCCAAATGGTTATTTGCAGGCTCCTGATTCAGCTGGTTGAACAATATGGAGTTAGAAAATGGTCTCATATTGCTCAGATGTTGCCTGGAAGAATTGGAAAGCAGTGTAGAGAGAGATGGCACAACCATCTAAGGCCTAATATAAAGGTTAAAAAATTCCATATGCGATAGTCGCTAGATGCACTTGGTTGATCTGATGTTTCGTTCTTTCCTATTCAATTTCCTAATATCTTTAGTTTTAGCTATACAGGTGGTAGATAGATAAAGAGAAAATTGTCTCACATCCAATTGCTTTTGCAGAAAGATTCATGGAGTGAAGAGGAAGATAAGGTACTCATACAGGCTCATGCAGAGATAGGAAATAAGTGGGCAGAGATTGCAAAGAGATTGCCTGGAAGAACTGAAAACTCAATAAAAAACCATTGGAATGCAACAAAAAGAAGGCAATACTCAAAGAGAAGGTGTCGTTCTAGGTACCCTAGAGGCTCTCTTCTGCAAGAGTACATCAAAAGCTTAAACTTGGACCAAATCAATGGGATGTTTCAAGGAAAACCTTCTATTACCGATTCATGTGCTGGTAAAAGTATCACGAGAGCACCAATTCAACTGGCCTTAGATTTCTGCCAGAATGATCGTCTTGTCCCAACTTACGATTTCAATGACGTTTCTGATTTTGAGTTCAATGACAAAATGTTCGAAGAGGGTTGTAGTATTGACTCCCTTCTCGATGACATTCCTTGTGCTTCTGTTTATGATGAGAAGAACCTTTCCATGGATTTGCTTGTAGACGATCATGTAACCCCACTGATGGATCAAGAAGTAAAGAAGGAGCTTGACTTAGTGGAGATGATCTCTCAAACCAAAATGCAATGATTCTGATATCTTCCAACCATCAAATCCACATTAGATGGATGAATGGACCATGTTGGTAATGAGGCTTGCGATGTCTGCAAATTCAGGGCCATAAAAAGGGAAGGGTTTTCAAACTAGTCTCTCCAGGTTCTGGGGTTTATGGTCGTTCACAGGATATGCGGAAAAGGATGAACAAGCAAGCAGACAAAGAAAAGCTAAATAATAAAAAAAAATAAAGCTACTAAAAAATATGTTGGAATTCTTGTGATTGTACACTTGCGTACAGAAAGCTTGTGCTTAGACTTGCACGGCTTCAATTGCAAAACTATCACTATTTTCCATATATAAGGACTATATAACTAACAATATCCCATATGAAGAATAGTTTCTTTTTTTATGCTTAGATATAAATATTAATTGAATCGAATATATTTACTTTTAAATTGTTAAATTATTTATTTAAAACACTTAATTCATAAAATATTATATACTATAATTTTAACATTATTAAAATATATATTTCTATCGAATGTATATACATACATTCTTACCAAATTACATTTAGGTTAATTACAAAAAAGTCTTAAATTTTGTTCAATTTTACAATTATAACCCGAACTTTAAAAAGTGACAATTAAATGCTCAAACTTTTATTTTTTTTAATTCTAGCCCAACGTTAGCGTCTTCATTAAGTTTGTTGACGTGGCTTGCCACGTATTTCAGAAACCCAAAATATACACACCAGATCAAGTTAACATAACTAATAAAGATTAACTAAACTAAGTCGTTTTGGTAATTTAACATGCAAGATGGATACCTAGTGAAGAGAGATGAGAGACTCAGTGGAGACATCTTCTTCCCTTCATTCAAGCAACACAGTAATGCATTATCCCATTAATCTACAATTGTTTTGGATAAGCCAAGAAGCCTATCTGGCAATAACGATTCGTTGGTTCCACTAACAAACTTGGTGAGAACCCATTAAATAAAAAGGAATTGAAGACAAAGGGAAAGCTTGCTAAGGATTTAGAATAACAAGTAACAATAGAAGGGTTATAACGAAAAGACAAGAAATGGGCAACCATGACAATGAGGCATAAAATAGAAGAGGGAGAAAAGAGACGTAGAATAGAGACACATAAACAAAAATACAAAGTTGACTAAAAGGGATGCTAAAATGAAACTAGATCTTCTGTCCAGTTTTATTCTGTCTTATAGAATCTCAACCATTTATTTTGCGGGACCTACGCAGACTCCATGCGGACCCCACATAAATAAATGACTGAAATTTATTGGACACAATAAGACACTATAATATTGAACAGAGGATCTGGACTATGCTAAAATTAGATGGTGGCATTATTGGTTTGGTTAAATAGGAGCTGCAAATTAATTAGAGACCAAACTGTGAGCGGTTTGTTGTTGTGAAACAAGTAAAGCGCGGACCTTTTAACTCTTTAAATGTCTTATTAAATTAAAGGCACGAATCTCCCTAAATAAGATTCCAAGTTGCTATCGGCCTCTCTCTCAAAATATGGATCAATAGATTCATAAAAGAGAGAGAGATAGAGAAATAAAGAGAGAGAAGATAGTTATGTGATGTGAAAACGAGCAAAGTAGCTTGGTGAGATGTGACAACGAAGGGCTACATCTTTTGTTTTGGGATTTCATTCCCAAAAATGATGCAGTTTTCATTATGTTATTAAACAACGTAATGTTACTATACAGTATTTTAAGTCTCTGGAACACGTGACAAGTCATGACAGCAAACTTAATGGAGACACTAACGTCGGGTTAAAATCGAAAAAAATTAAAAGTTGAGCATTTAATTACCACTTTTTAAAGTTTGAGTTATAATTATAAAATTGAGCAAAGTTTGATACTTTTTGTAATTAACCCTTATATATTTTGATTGACAACTCTTCTAACTAGCATGCGTTTCCTATTTAAATTGGATGAGTAAGTTTATTAATTATAGTTTTATGGAAAAAAAAAGTTTAAAGTACATTATATCTGAAAATTTATAAAATTTCTTAAGAATGATACAAGGTTGCATCCTCATAATAAATTCGTGCCTTTAACAAGAAATAGTGAAGAATTAAACACAAAATCGAAAATGTTGGAAGCTCATTAAGGATAATGAAATTTGTGTCCAATGTTAAAGGAGAAAGTAATCCTTAAATGGAGTGATGCTTATGAATTTTGAGGCAATTAGCGGTTCAAAAGCTTTAAATAGAAATAATGTAAGGCTGGTGTTTGGTTTGAAGTTTCTTGAAACTTTTGTTGCATTAATTGTAGACATAGCGATTAAGAAATGCATGCAATTAATGAGAATACATAATATAATAAAAGCAAGCAACTCGACGGGTCATATAGTAATAATTTATCTCCATGCTTAGTTGCTCTAAAAGGTTATCCCTCACCAAGATGACATTTTATCCTGATGTTGGATTAAAGTATTTGACGTGGTATTCTGAGGGAGCGTTGGAGCAACTAGTTTAAGTTACGTTAATAACCTCTTTGTAAAAATACAAAGAGAAGGTTGCATACATTAATTATGACCCTCCCCAGACTCCCAGAAAGTGAGGGGCCTTATCTACCGGGTACATTCTGAAAAGTGAGAAGCCTTTTGCACTTGGTATACGTTGACTTTGACTTGACGTGGTATTCTTAATAAGAATTATTTGTTAATGTAAGGTCCTATTTAGATACATAGCTTCTTCGTCCTTACCACTACCACTGTGAGTTCCTCACAAGCATAAATTCAAAGACATCACAAACGTCCTATTTAGATATATAGCTTCTTCTAAGCCATACAAGAAGAAGGCATCATAATGATTAGATAAATTTATGAAATGACATGATAGGGGGAATCCTAAAGATTATAATTTAAGACATTATAATGATGGTCAAGCTCATAAACGCTTTAACTCATTGTATCCTAATTTTGCACAAGATCTTTGTAATGTCATATTAACTATTGCCAATGTGGATTTAATCATTTTTGCACAATGAGTGTTTCACATAGTATATAGCCCACAATTATAGTAAACTAAAATTTAGCATTATAGAGATGTTTGAAATCAGAATATTTGATATTGTCTTCAGTTATATTTGGCCAGACTTCTCCTAGAAAAAATATTTATGTTTTTTTGCAACCATTGATTAAAGAGTTTATGGATTTGTAGAATTTGGGGGTAAGGACATATGATGCTTCAACTAACTAGTCATTTAAGATGAGTGTAGCCTTGTTATATACAATAATTAGTGACTTTCTAGGGTATGAAATGTTGTTCGGATAGAGTACAAAGGAAAGTTAGTATTTCCTAATTATCATTACGAAAATTGCTCTTAATATTTTAAGCATAATAGAAAGACTTATTATCTCAATCATAAACCATCCTTAGAGGCATGATAAGAGATCATTAAATGGTGGCATAGAGTTGGAAGAATCACCAATTCCTTTGTCAAGATCAAATGTCTTAAAGCTTATTAATGGGTATCATAATATCTTTGGGAAGGAAAATAAGCAAAAAAACACCCAAGTTACAATATTAGGAGGAAGAGGTCTATATTTTTTAAATTACCTTATTGGAAGTATAATAGGTGTCGACATAATTTTAATGTGATGCACATTAAGAAAAATGTATGTAACGATGTTCTTAGAACTTTGTTGGAGATCTTAGGCAAGTTAAAAGATCATTTTAATGCACAATTTAATTTGAAATAAGTGGGGATTAGAAAATATATGCAATCTATCAAAGCAAATAACTCTCATGTGTCACTAACTTGGACTCACTTTTACATACCTCTGAAAAAGCAAAAGAACTTATGTTTAGTTTTAAAGAATATGAAACTACCACAAGATTGTGCATCAAATATTGTACCATATGTTGATATTGATAAGAGAAAAAATTAGGATACAAAAGTCATAATGTTTAAATTGTTGTGCGACACTGACTCCAATTTGCTATTAGGGAAAAAAACACTAAAAAAAATTTGTAGATATTTTGAGTAGGTTGGTTACTTTTTCAAAGGGGTATGTAGCAAAGTCATCAAGTCAAGGGATCTTGAGCATCTAGAAAAGAAATTTGTAACAGTCCTATGTCTAATTAAAACAATTTTTCTACCTTATTTCTTTGACATCATGGTCCATTTTTCTTCTCATTTTCCAAAACAAATCAAATATGTTAGACCATTGCATTTTTACTCGAAGTACTTTGTTAAGAGGAATTTAGGTAGAATAAAAATATTTGTTCACAATAAAAGCCAACTAAAGGGGCTTATAGTCAAAGGATACTTAGTTAAAGAATATGTGAATTTTTGTTATATTTATATATGTCATCATGTGAGAAAAAAATATAATAAGTACATGGAAGACAATGACTTTGCAAATTTTTTTGAAGTATCATCTTTATTTTTTTTCCAAAAAAGTTAGACATCTTTTTAGAGGGAAAGGGTAGAGGAAAGACAAGGAAATCAATTTAGACTTAAATACATTACATCAAGCTCATTGATACATTTTATTTAATTCAAGTGATAAAGAAGTTGAAAAGTATATTACGTAAGGTACAACTACATTGTTTATCCATCTCAAGATCAATTTTTATTCCCATCATAATAATTATCATATATCATTATTTTTAGGAAGTATCATAATTTGAAAAAGAAAATCGGTAAAAGAAGTCAATGGACAAGCAGGGGCGAAGGGACAGTGTGGGCACTATGGGCAGCTGCCCACACTGCCCAAAAATAAAAAATCAGATGCTATATAGTATATAACTAAATTTAATTTTGCATAGGTTGACATTTGCCTACACTGGGCCAATATTTCCTATTATGGCAAAAAAATATTATGGCATGCCATATGATATTCATACGGGCCTACTTGGCTACTTGACTACTTTTGAGCCTAATGTTTTAACTCTTGAATTATTAACCACGTCTCTTTCTCTTGTTTATTTTTAGT
>JANPWU010000007.1:21072080-21087558 GCA_024707465.1 Erythroxylum daphnites
AGGCCGTGCCTTACAGGAATTCACCCTGCTTGGTTGCTAGCATTCAGAGTTTCAGCTTTCGTTGTGCTCCTAGTTCTGCTCGTGGTTGCTGTTTATGTCAATGGAGGCAGCATCTTTTACTACTATACTCAGTAAGCCTTTTTCTTTCCCCCCTGTTTGTCCAATGCTTTTAGATGAATTTCAAGTAATGATGCTAAATAGTTTCTTTTGGGGTCTGTCTCAAGTCAATTATATGAACTTTTGAAATTATTTCCCAACATAATGTACTTACGGTTGATGTTTTGTTGTTCTGGGACAGGTGGACAGTCACTTCTGTCACCATCTATTTTGGGGTAAGTTCTATGTCTGCAAACTTCTTTCTTTCAGAATTTATCGGTGTGAGTGCCTATAAGTGGCTATTTTCTCTTGTTATTTGCTTAATCTTATGTTCTTTTTTATGTAGCTTGGCTCGTTACTATCCATGCGTGGATGCTATCAGTATCACAACATAGTTGGTGGTGACAGGGTAGACAACGTAGATGTTGATACAGAACAGGGGACCTATGTAACTCCTGGGCATGGAGAAAATTCTAATAGTTCCATGCCAAGAAAAAGCTTGAACTCCAATGTTGAAGGTCCTGACGTGCGCCAACCTGCAGGCAAATGGGCTTATGCGTTTCATATAATTTTCCAGGTAATCTACGATTCTACCTGATGGTGCTTCAAGATTAGACCAAGGATTAAGCTTTAAATAATCATCCGTAGTTTTCTTATGGATAATCTGTAACTTTTTCCTTTTTATGATAACAGATAAATGCGGGAGCTGTGATGCTGACAGATTGTGTGTTCTGGTTTATACTCGTTCCATTTCTTGCGATCAAAGATTACCATCTAAACGTTGTAAGTATAACAAAACATGCAGTAACCTATCACCGTTAGCTAAATTGTTGAGCTTGGTTTTTCAGAAATTTGTAGTCATGCACATAACCAGTTCCTGGAGTAGAAAAAAGTGTTGTAATCCACTAATTAGGGTTTTACATTTAACTTGCTCATTCTTTTGTGGCAGCTGGTTATTGGTATGCATTCGATGAATGCTATTTTCCTCCTCGGTGATACAGCTTTCAATTGCCTGGTGAGTTCTTCATTTTTCTAAAGTCTCCTCCTGCAATTCATGTACTTATTCTCTTTCTAAATTTAAGTTGATTTGTTTCAGAGGTTTCCTTGGTTCCGAATTGCATACTTCTTCATGTGGACAATAGTTTATGTCATATTCCAATGGCTAGTCCATTCTTGTGTCAGACTCTGGTAAAAATCCCTTTTCCATCTCTATTCCAAACAATGAAATTATGCTCTGGAACTGATATATCTGCTATTTGTCTTAACAGGTGGCCATATCCATTCCTCGACTTATCATCTTCATATGCTCCTTTATGGTATTGGCTCTCAACCATCATCATTGTTGAGTTTAAGAACACATTTCTTGTTGGTTTTACTCAAAACCAATTAATTGAATTATTCTGTGATGTTTTAACTCTTGTTTCAAGTCGAACTAAGCACCTAACATGGTGGCTGTAATGTTGTTTTTTTGCAAGTACTAATGCCTTCTCTTATGAACCTGTGAACTTGAAGGTACTTTGCTGTGTCCTTGATGCATATCCCCTGCTATGGTGTGTTTGCTTTCATTGTAAAGTTGAAACATACATTGTTGTCGAGATGGTTTCCCGAGTCCTATCAATGCCTGAGGTAGCCGGAATCAGAACCAGAAGTGTTGAAGCAAAACCAGTTTGAATATATTGAAAAAGAAGTCCAGAATGCCTGCAGAGAAAGCTACATTATTAGGGGAATAGAGAAAAAGAGAAAAATACAACAAATAAATCCTGTCTTGACATAGTTCATAGCAAAGCAATTCAGTTAGGGATTTTTGGAAGATACAGAAATCGTCCAACAAGAGTTAAAATTCTTAGTTTGAAGAGCCATTATAAGATGGCATAGTTGTAACAGCATACATATACTGGAGAGAATTCATACTGAAATTGTCATTCTTCTTAGTCTTAATCAGCTGTCTGTATTTTTTATGTCTGGACCATGTACTGTTGGCTAACATCGGTATTCATATTAGGTGACTTACAATTTAATTAGTCCTCCTTATAAACAATTAGGCAGGATTTGAAAACTTTAACTCGAACATAATGAAATCCAATTTCAGATTGAATAGAATCGAGCCTAAAAAATCCTGTCGAATCTGTATTTGATCAAGTTTAAATATCCACTTCTAATTAAGTTAGATTTTAGCTTAGTAACTTTAGATCAAGCCTAACTAGACTTTCCTTTCCCTCATCATCACATGTTTCTAAAGTGCCTTCTACAACTCATTCACTATGATGCTTTGACCTATTCTCAACTTTTTAATCTTTGTTTATCAATACTTTATAATATTTGTTGATGACTTCACTTGCATATACCCCTTAACCCACAAATCTCAAGCTCTTATATCCACTTCTAATTAAGTTAGATTTTAGCTTAGTAACTTTAGATCAAGCCTAACTAGACTTTCCTTTCCCTCATCATCACATGTTTCTAAAGTGCCTTCTACAACTCATTCACTATGATGCTTTGACCTATTCTCAACTTTTTAATCTTTGTTTATCAATACTTTATAATATTTGTTGATGACTTCACTTGCATATACCCCTTAACCCACAAATCTCAAGCTCTTAATTAATTTCAACATTTCACAAAATTTTCAAGGTGATAGAGCCAATGAACTCATTGAAAGACCATTTGTCAAATTTCTCGATGATGAATATCTTATCGCATATTTTATCCTAGAGCGAAAATTTCCTCATCTCACTAAAATTGATCTTACTCTACTTATCCATGCATTTCATCTAAAATCCTTTTGATTTGACGACTTTTCCACATCAGTTTATCTTATCAATCTTTTTCTCACACCTATCCTTAACCATAAATTACCTTACGAGGCCCTATATCTTACAAAACTGAATCTCTTACATCTTCGAGTGTTTGGCAATGCTTATTTTCCATTCCTTAGCTCAAGACAATCTAACACAAACTCACAATTAAATCAACCCAATATGTCTTTATTGGCTATTCTCCACACTACAAAAGATATATGTGTCTCAATCCTCAAAAAAAGAAGAAGAAGAGAATCTCTCATCATGTTCGCTTCATTGAAATATTTTTTTTCCTTACTCTCACTCTAAAACTCTCCTTTTCTCACCCTCTTAAGTATTTATTCTTACCTATTGACCTACCAAATCCTTTTATGTAAAATACATCAACACCATCTCCACTAACCTCTCCTCCGCATAATACTCCTCCCTAATCCCTGCATCAATCTTCACTCATGCCACCCTCATCTGATCCACATCATATGGTAACTTGAATACGAGATAACACAGGTGTTTCACAAATTCTACTTGACTATATTACTTTCCACACCTCAACTCCCTTTTAGAATGAACCTAATCCAATATCTTATACCTAGGCAAAGAAGTTTCCTTATTCGTCTCAAGTGATGTTTGATGATTTTATAGCTCTCCATCACAACAATACTTGGACCTTTGTTCCACCTCTACCTAATGTTAATATAATCAGTTGCAAATTGGTTTTCTAAACTAAACGTAAACATGATAGCTCTCTAGACCACTATAAAGCATGTTAGTTTCCAAAGGCTATCATCAATCACCTAGTATCAACTATACCAACACCTTTAGATTTACTATTAAACCTACATCCATTCGCATCATTATAACCATTGCCTTTATAAAAACTTGGCCCATTCGTCAACTTGATGTTAACAATACCTTTCTACATGGTAATCTTTGAAAACATGTTTACATTATTTAACCCTCTGGTTTTGTAAATCCTCATTGTCCTTAGTATATTTGTTGTCTTCAAAACCCCCTTTATCTCAAACAAGCTCCACATGCCTGATTTCATCAATTGAGTTTAAAACTTTTTTTCCCTTAAATTTTACTCCTTCCTAATCTAGCACCTCCCTCTTCGTCTACCAAACCCTACTGTACCACATTTATTTTAGTTTATGTCGATGAAATCTTAGCCATAGGTCCTTCACAACCATTCATCTCATTTCTTATTAATTACCTCTATAACACCTTTTCTATTAAAGACCTTGGCCCTCTTCACAACTTCCTTAGAATCAAAGCCGCCACAAAACTTGACAGCCTCTTACTCACCTAAACCAAATACACCTAATAAATCCTCACCTGTACCCACCTAGACCATTCTAAACCTATCCCTACACCTATGA
This sequence comes from Erythroxylum daphnites, assembly GCA_024707465.1. NCBI lineage: Eukaryota > Viridiplantae > Streptophyta > Magnoliopsida > Malpighiales > Erythroxylaceae > Erythroxylum > Erythroxylum daphnites. The sequence continues at coordinate 21,076,354 of JANPWU010000007.1, forward strand.
CACCTACCCTACCTCTCTAAAAGCTAAGAACTTCCTCTTTTTACAACTGAATATTGTAGCTCCATTAGAGTCCTTCAATACCTTTGTCTTACTAATCTGGATATTCAATTTATTATAAACAAAGTCTTAAATTCCTTCATTACCTTGTCGATGAGCATTAGATAATGGTTATTCTTCGATATTTGTGGTCAACACCCTCTGATACGAAAACTTCATGAAAACAAGATTCTTGAAACCCCCTAATCTTATTGAATCAAAACATCAATCTTTCTGTTCTAAGAACATGCTAGTTCAAACCCCAATTATACGAAATTGAGATCCAAACCCAAAGAAAACAAAAGAATTAAACACGCCACAAGCGATTACCTTGATAAGTGATGTAATCCTTGAAGTAACAACAAGAAGAACACACCTTTCTTGAAGATAATATCTCTCAATTTCGTTAATCAAAAAATCTTATGTTTACAAGGATAAAATAAGGTATTTATATCCTTGCCCATGTTCCTAAACCTAAAAGGAATAGGTTACAAGACCTTTTAATGCTAAAACAAGCCTAATCCTATCTAGTTTGGAGTTTATAGCCCAATAATGCAATATGATCCTAATCCACTTAGGATTGGGCTAAACTAACTTAAATAAGACCAAAATAACTTAAATAAACCTAAGGGGGCGGATGGACCTAATGGATCACTCTACTTAGGCCCACACGCTTGGTTGTCCAAAACTAGCTTTAAATAAACTAAGGCAAGTACTAATAAATACCCAGCCCATAACAAGTCTATTTGGGCCTAATAAACAAAGGATAATTAACTAGCCCAATGTATTAAAATAAGCCTATAAGAATAATTGAACTTGTCTTGAAATTTGGCTAAGTATTAGCCCCTCCACACGTCCTCTCTAAAAGAATCACAAGCTTGACTACTCCATTTGAATTCTCCATGGATGGGTCAGACTTGTCATCAAGGTGAGATGTAATATGAATTTGAACAAACCCTTGAACTGCCTGTTTAAGCCTTACTGCACGTTGCCTTGTAATAGGTCCACTTGGTAAAGTAAGCTTGTCTTGGCGTGTTGCACCTTGATCTCCATTGCTATGGCTTCTTGTATCATTCTCTCCCTCCTCAAAAGGATTCGTCCTCGAATCAACCTTTGCATTATCAAATGGAGAGAGATCAACAACATTAAATATAGCAGATACTTGATACTCATCTGGCAAATCAATCCTGTAGGCATTATCATTAATCTTTTCAAGGACTTGGAAAGGTCCATCGCCTCTAGGATCTAACATGGATTTCCTTTCTTTAGGAAACCTCTCTTTCCTGAAAAACACCCAAACTCAATCACCAGACTCAAATCGCATCAACTTTCGCCCTTGATTAGCTCTTTGTGCATATGCTTCATTTCGCTTCTCTATGTACTGTCTCGCCTTCTCATGAATGTTGAGCAACAAATCTGTCTTCTTTTTTCCCCTCAATGGTGGTAATCCCTTGGGCAACTCATCTGGATAAACATCAGAGTATTCCTGTGAAACAAGTTTCACAATACTGGGCGAAGAAGGGTCAGTCAGTCTCATTACAAAACAACTCCTTATACGTAAGCAAAACCAATGGTTTCTGTGTGTACATGACCTTCCTTAACTCTTTTTCTTTTGCAAAGAAAGTACTTTTTTTTGTTCCATTCTTTTTTTTCACTCTTCTATCCTTTTTTAATTGCACCACTCTCTTTCTTTTGCTCACTAGTGCAATTACTCTTAATTAGGCCTTTGTTCTTATTTTCTTGAATAGCCTCTTTTCCTTTTTTTCTTTTTAAACTCTCAGCCTCTCCAAGTTTATGTTCTTCCATGGTTTTTGCAAGTCTCAACTGATCCTCATGAACTTCTCTTGGTGAAAGGGGCACCAACGTGAAGTGTTTCTCCCCCATTTTGAATGATTACCTATTTTTGAATCCATGATGCACTACACGCTTATCATATTACCATGGTCTCCCCAATAGTAAATGACCAGCATGCATAAGAGCTACATCATACAACACTTCATCATAATATCTCCCAATTGAGAACGCCACTAGCACTTGCTTGTTCACCCTAATCTCTCCACACTCATTAAGCTATTGCAACTTATAAGGATTTAGTGCTTAATGAGAGGCAGCCCCAATTTCTCAACTAAAACTGTGCTTGCAACATTGGTGCAACTACCTACATCAATTATTAAATTGCACATCTTACCCTTAATTAAATATCTGGTGTGGAATATGTTCTTCCTTTGTTCATCAAGCTCTATCTTTTCTTGTGCATTGAGAGCTCGCCTCACTACTAGTGCTTCGGCCTGGACTGGTTGCTCAACTTCTTCATTAGTGCAATCCTCCAACTCAGGCATATCACTTCCATCACTATCTTCTGATTCAATTACCCCATCTCACAAATACATGATCTTCTTATTGGGACATTGGTTTGCCTTATGACCCCAACCCAAACACTTAAAACATTTGATGTCTCTTTGCTTAGTGTTAGGATTTTGATCATTAGATGTAGGCACACCTTTAGAGGCTGTCCACTTTTCCTTGGACTTGTCCTTATTGTCAAAGGACTTATCCCTGCTCTTTTCCTCCTTTTTTGGCCAGTTAGGACCCCAAGAATTTAAAGATCCTGAGGTGTTGCCCTTGCTGAAGCTTTTTCCCTTCAATTGCTTCTCAATCTTCATAGCCATGCTTACCATGTTCTCCAACTCTAAGTATTGATGAAGCTCTAACACGTTGGCTATCTCTTTGTTTAGACCAGCAAGGACCCGAGCCATTGTAGCCTCTCTATCCTCCTCTATATTAGCTCTTATCATAGCTATCTCCATCTCCTTGTGGTAATCTTCCACGCTCTTTGTGCCTTGCCTCAATGTTTGGAGTTTTTGATGCAACTTCCTATAGTAGTAACTTGGCATGAATCTCTTTTTCATGATGCGGTTCATCTCATCCCAGGTTTCAACCGGTCTTTCTCCAGTTCTTCTTCTACTAACCATTAATTGATCCCACCATACAACAACATAATCAGAGAACTCAACTGCCGCTAACTTCACCTTCTTCTCCTCAAAATAATTGTGGCAGGAAAATATCATCTCCACTTTCCTTTCCCACTCCAAGTAGGCATCAACATCATTCCTTCCTTGAAATGGTGGCATTTTCATTTTGATGCTGCCGATGTTTCTATCTACCATTTCAGTCTCTTCCTCCTCTCTGCTTCTTTCAGCTCTTCCTTTATAACCACCTCTATTTCAGCCTCTATCTCTTCTACCACCTCTTGCATTGTTTCGGCTTCTATACCACTCTTCCTCATCAAATTCATCTTCATCTTGCTCCTCCTCATAGTGATAATGCTTATGAACTGGAGGGTTCTCTCTTCTTCTTGCCCCATTATTCCCTGAAGACTTGGCTTGAATAGTTCTGAGAAGTCTATCTTGTCTTTCAAAGTTTCTATCTTGCTGCTCAAACTTGTCTTTGACTTCAAGGAACATAGTCTCTATTCTCTTGAATTGATTTTACATTGTTTCAAGAGTAAAAAATGTATTTCGTTGGTCCTCTTCACTCCCATCACTCCTTCCATCTTTATTGCTATTATGAGACATGATTAATTCCAGCAAGAAAACGTTAGAAACCTCACAACACTCCCTCACGTGTTTCTATCTATATGAGAATTTTCCACTTATGTTTCACACAATAAAATGACTTTTCACTATATAATCTCACACTCTTGCCTTTTCCACTCAAGTGCCTACTTTATTGTTACTTTTCAGGATCACTTCAACAAGATCAAGGAAATCAACAAGTAACAAGTTCAAGTAGAAAGCATAAAGATAACAAGCCTAACAAATAAAAACGAATAGATGAAACAAATCTAGAAGCAAAATATTGTACGGACAGAAAATAAATCAAAGTACCAATACATGGATGAAGAGTAGTGTAGGCAACGATTCTTGTGTCAGTTGAACAATTATGAGTGCAACAATTGATCAAATCAAAGTAGAGAAGCAAAGATAGGTACCAAAACAAGAAATAAACTAGGAAACAAAGAAAGACATACAAAAATATGACAAAACTCACCGAACCCGAGACCAAATTTTTTTATTTTTATATCCCAATCTGCCTAAGATTCCAAGAATTGAACAAAAGATTCAAAGAAAACGTTTCTTGATAGGTTCTTGAATGAAAGAAAGACAATCTAAATGAATCTTGAATGATAAGAACAAATCTTGAATGAAAGATCAAACAAAGATTCAAAGAATCACAATCTTGGATGTTTCTTGATAGGTTCTTGAATAAAAGAAAGACAATTTAGATGAATCTTGAATGATAAGAACAAATCTTGAATGAAAGATCAAACAAAGATTCAAAGACTCATAATCTTAGATGTTTCTTGATCAATGTTGAAATTTCTTTTCTTTTCTTTCTACTGTTCACGTTTTTTTTTCTTTTTTTCTATTGTTCACTTTTTTTTCTTTCTATTATTCACTTTTTTTGTTTTTTGTTTTATTTTTTTGCTTTTTCTGTTTTTTTAATTGTTGATTAAGAAAACACAGAATCACTGAAGGTAACAAGAACGTAAAGAACCAATAATGGCAGATTCGTTCCAAGCAATTAAACCTTTTTTTTAACTTTTCTAAGGAATTAAAAACAATGAAAGATAAATATGAGTTCAATAGAATTAAGCCAAAGCTTTGATACCAACTGATACGGAAATCCCAAGAAAACAAAGTTCTTGAAACCCCCTATCGTATTGAATCAAAACCCTAATATTTCTATTCTAAGAACATGATAGTTTAAACCCCAATTATATGAACTTGAGACCTAAACCCAAAGCAAACAGAAGAATTGAACACGCCACAAGCGATTACCTTGATAAGTGATGCAATCCTTGAAGTCACAACAAGAAGAACACACCTTTGTTGAAGATAATATCTCTCAATTTCGTTAATCAACAAATCTTATGTTTACAAGGATAAAATAAGGTATTTATACCCTTGCCCACGTCCTAAACCTAAAAGGAATAGGTTACAAGACCCTTTAATGCTAAAACAAGCCTAATCCTAACTAGTTTAGGAGTTTATAGCCCAATAATGCAATCTGATCCTAATCCACTTAGGATTAGGCTAAACTAACTTAAATAAGACCAAAATAACTTAAATAAACCTAAGGGGGCGGATGGGCCTAATGGATCACTCTACTTAGGCCCACACGCTTGGTTGTCCAAACTTGCTTTAAATAAACTAAGGCAAGTACTAATAAATACCCAGCCTATAACAAGTCTCTTTGGTCCTAATAAACAAAGGATAAATAATTAGCCCAATGTATTAAAATAAGTCCATAAGAATAATTGAACTTGTCTTGAAATTTTGCTAAGTATTAGCCCCTCCACACTTCCTCTATAGAAGAATCAGAAGCTTGACTACTCCACTTGAATTCTCCATGGATGGTTCGGACTTGTCATCAAGGTGAGATGTAATGTGACTTTGAACAAGCCCATAAAGTGATTTTTTAAGCCTTGCTGCACATTGCCTTGTAGTAAGTCCACTTGGCAAAGTAAGCTTGTCTTGGCGTGTTGCACCTTGATCTCCATTGCCATGGCTTCTTGTATCATTCTCTTGGCCTCTGCTTAATTAAACTCAAAATCTAAACCTAACTGCTTACTTTGATGCTGATTGGGTTAGTTGCCTTGATGACTAACCTTTGGTTACTGTATCTACTTAGGATCTAACTTAATCTTTTAGAGTGTTAAGAAAATATCTATTATGGCTCGTTCTAGTACAGAAGTAGAGTATATAAGAGAACTGCTTTTACATAAGCAAAACTATGTTGGATCACATCACTTCTCAGTGAAATTGATCTAAAGAATATTCAACCAACCTTTTGGTATGATAATCTTGTTGCCACATTTCTAGTTGCAAATTCATTTGCTTATGCTTGCATCAAAAACATCAAAATTGTCGTTCATTTTGTTCGAAATCTAATATCTAAGAAAGCACTCTTCATTTTTCACATCCCAGTAAAGGAACAAACAGCACAAGTTATGACAAAGGTTATTGTTTCCCTAGACATTTCATTAACCTCAAGATAATCACAATTGCTTTCCATGTGAGCATTTCATCTATATTATCACATTTTTTAATAATATCTCACCATATTTTTAGTACGTATATTCTGCCTAGAATATTTATTTTCCTTTCTTAGACATTAGTTAATTGTATAAATAGGAATGTGTTACTCTACTATAAAGCACCAAATAAAAAACATATGAATAAAAATTTGGTTATGTATTATTATTTTGTTAGTTTCATCAATAAAAGCCTATAATTTAAGATAAAAAGTAAAAGAAATCATTAGCTAATTTACAAAGTATAATTATAGCCTAAATTCTAGAGAGATTGTTGTTTCTAATTTTTATTGATTTTGTGAGCTTTTATATTCTGATTTTGGTTAAAAATTCCTATCTTTTATTCCAAATTTTAATGAAATTAGTTCTGTGGAATTGTTTGTTAATATTGCAGGAAGAGAAAGAAATTGGGCAAAAGTTACCCAAGTGATAATTGTGACAGAGATGTCACTTAAGTGACATAAGTGTCACGTAAATGACAGTGAGTGTCACGCGTGTGATAAGGGGAGTCACCACCATACAAGAGTTCTCACCATCGTGCAATAGAATTCTAGCATTGAATTAAATGCCACACGAGTCATGCATGATTATAGTCGATTAAAAAACCTAGACTCTCTCTATAAATTGAAAGTTTATAGAAAGAAATGGGGAGGGGGGTCGACGAAGCAAGAATAGAAAGTAAGAGAGCAATCAACATGAGCAAAAACAGAAGAGAGAAAAGCCAAAAAAAGTGAGCAACCATTTCTGGGCAAAACAAAGATAACTGAGGTAGAAAGCAGGAGCTGAAGTTAGGGATCGTAGGCAAGGCCAGTGGAGTAAAAACAGACAGTGATTACGTTGGACAGGAGATTCACCGCCACTCTTCTTTGTTCGAGAGTTCTTTATTCTGTTAGTTAAACTTATTTCATCTATTTGTTGAACTTATTTCATCTGTTTATCGCTTTTATTTCTCTATTTACTGTTAAATATGGGATTAAAATAATGAATATGATGAACAATTCTTATTCGATTATGGGCTGATTGTTTATTCTTGAGGATTAATGGATCTAATTTAATCGATTATGCATGATTAAATTACTATTTAGTTGTGTTGTTATTTTCTATAATTTTGAACTTATTAATTTAAAAGTTTGGCTAGTTTTGCATTATTTTGATATTAATGAATAATCAAGAGAAGAAGTTTAATATTAGGACAAGAAATTATAGACTCTTAAGTTATGAGTTTAAAATATATTAACTTAAGTGGGTAATTATCAGTTGGGTTTAAATAATTGATTTGGATAATAGACTTGTAAAATATGAAAGTTAGATCTAGTTTATTATTTGATTAAATTTTAAAACCTAATTGTTAATTTTAGTAAGACAATTATTATATTAATTTGCCTTAGTCATGCATAGGAGATTAAATTAGTGAAATTAATTTCTTAATAGCTCACTCCATTGATTGATCAACTGTTCTTTGTTTCCAATTAAATTAGTTTACTTTTTAAATTTATTTTGTTTTAATTTCTTTAAACCATTTTTCAACAAATTGGGTTAGAGTGTTTAGGATTGCATTTGCTTTTATTTAAAGTTAATTTGAGTAAACTAATTTCATCTCCTTGAGAGACGACCCTGGATATTCGACTATAATTACCTCATATACTTGCGAGTGGGATAACTTATGTTTTTAGAACTTAGTTTGGCACAACAAGTTTTTGATGCCATTGTCGGGGAGGTGTTTAGTGTTCAAACTTAAATTAATTTTGATCGTTTTGTCTTTTTATGCATACATTTTTGTTGTGTTATTTCATTGATTTGTTTTGTTAATTTTTGCTATTAGTTCATTGTTGTCCTTATTTTGTTTATGCTAGGAAGGAGGTCTCTAGAAAGTGAACTTGTTCCCTTTGCTGACAACGTATATTGAATAAAAGAAGCTTAAGGGGACTTTGAAAATAATCTTGAAGAACCCAAGCCTGAAGATCGAGTTAATAACCAAAAGATGGGTGAAAGGCAGTAGTAATGAAGGAGTACTCCAGACTAGTGATTGGTACTGCCACTTTATGCATATATTTGAGAGAGGCAGCCAGAAACTATGAATTAAAGAGCATCCACTACAATATGCTACCATTATTCTATGGAGTTCCTAATGAAGACCCTTTAAACTTCATTCGGGAATTCTATACCACTCTTCAGACATTTCCTTTGTATGGCTTAAACAAAGATCAACTCAAAATGAGATGCTTCCTGTACACATTGAAAGATCGGGCCTAGACATGATTTATGACCCTTCTATCTAATTCATTGACTATATGGGAGGAGGTATAAAACAAATTCATGGGAAAATTTTATTCCCATCAAAACACCTCTGAGTTGCAAACGAAAATAACTACCTTTAGTCAGATGGAAGGAGAGCCATTCCATAAGGCGTGGGAACATTTCAAACTATTGCTAATACAATGTCCACACCATCATTTTCCACTTCACATGCAAAACCAATTCTTTTATGATTGATTAACACAACAATGTCAGTACACAATAAACAATGCAGCAGGAGGAGCTGTGGGAGAGAAGACTATTGAATAGACATACCAAATATTTGAAAATGTTAGGGGCCAATTCTCAATAAAAGATCTTGAGGATGAGAAAAGCTAGAGTTCATGAAGTGAACTCGAACTAAGAAATGATTATGCAATTGGCTGAGTTAACAAAGTATGTGAAAATGTTAACTATGAGACCACCCCAAAACTTTCTAAATCAAGAGGTACGAGGTATATGTGGAATTTATGGTCATGAAGCTAATGTTTGTTCACATTCTTTTGAATCTTGTGTAGGCGAGGAAGAACAAGCGAACTCACTTAATTTTTTCAACTGAGGATGTGAAATGATCCACATTTGCATACTTACAACCTTGGTTAAAGAAACTAGCCTAATTTTGCTTGGAAGATCAACAATCCACCAGTGCAGCCCTAACCATAATATCAGAATTTTCAGAGGCAAAACTAGTTCCAAAGGTAATCCTCATATGAGAACCTACCAAGAAAGCCTTCTTTGGATGAAAGTCTAAATGCATTTATTCAGGCAACAACTCAAAATTAAGAAACAAACAATAAGAGATTTGACTCCTTGAAGCTTCTGTAAAAGGAAACTCGTTGCTCAAATGCAAAGTAATCAAAAGGGAAAGTTACCCAACCAACCCAAAACAAGCCAAAACAGTTTCTATTCTAAGAAGTGGTAAGGTGATTGATAATCATATTGAGATTCCTTCAAATCTATCTAATGTAGATAATTATGAGGAGAAGAGCCTTATCAAAGAAAAAGATGAGCATAATGAGGTAAGCATTGGGCATGACTCTTTAAGTCATGTTTAGAAAGGTGAAAAGCTTGGGCATGTAACCTAAGGAAAAGGGCCAAAGCTTCATAAGCCGACTGACCCCTTATAGACCACCAATTCCATATCCAAGCCGCCTTAAGGACTCAAACCAAGATGAGCAGTTTTCTTATCTGTATAACATGCTTTCTAAAGTTCATATTAATCTACTTTTATTAGATATGATTAGGAACATTCTAACTTATGTGAAACTCTTCAAGGAACCAAGCACCAAAAAGTTTAAGCTAAACGAGAAGGTGATAGTTTCAAAAGTAGGAAGTGCAATTCTTTAGTAGCAATTACCCGTCAAATTGAAAGATCCAGAGAGTATTATTGTGAAAGTATCAATGGGTAATGGTGATGAGGTTAAGGGTATGCTTGACCTTGGAGCATGTATAAACCTTACAACTTACTTTGTTTATGTTAAACTAAATCTAGGACAGTTAAGACCTACAAACATGCGTTTACAATTAGCTGAAAGGTCAATCCATTATCTAAAGGGAATAATGGAAGATGTGTTAGTGAAGGTTGGGGGATTGATTATCCCCGTAGACTTTGTTGTCTTAGACATGGGGGAAGTAAAAGAGTAAGAAAAGGAGCACACCATACTCCTAGGGGCATATTTTATAACCATCACCAATACCTTGATTGATGTGAATAATAAAAAATTGACCATGACTGTTCTTGCAGAAACAGTAGTATATTTAATGTTAAAGTTAAACATATTCCTACTACTACTGTTTATGAGGAATGTTCTCTTATTAATCAAATGAATGTTGCCTATCTTGATTTTGCTTTATAGGAAGAAGAAAGAAAAGGAGTTGGACTTGGTGAAAGAAATTGATGAGTACTGCCAATTGCTAGACGATGTAACTAAAGGAGAGTTCGACAAATTCTTAAAGACAACTCCCAATGAAGAGAAGAATGTAGCCCTACCTAAAGTAGAGCTAAAAGAGTAACCTGAGAATTGAAATATCTATTTCTAAGAGAAGGGGAAACATATCTTGCCATTTTTGCATCCACTTTGGATGTTGACCAAGAAAAGATGAAAAGATTGAAAAAAGTTATAGGATGGGGTTTGAGTGACATTAAGGGAATTAGTCCCATATGTGCATACATAGGATTATCTTAGAAGAGGGGGTGTGAGAGAGACCCAAAAAAGACTAAACCTTAATATGTGGGAGGTAGTGAAGAAGGAAGTTTTGCACTTACTCAATGAGGGAGTGGTCTATCCAATTGTGGATAGTGAGTGGGAGAGCTGAGTTCATGTAGCTCGAAAAAATCAAGCATTATCGTTGTTAGATGTTGTGCCCCCTTACCACAGGGTACACACCGGAACGCTCGCATGTTATTTCGGTACATATCCCACGATAAGGGTGAGCTACGAACAATCACTACAAATACTTCACATGGCATCATAATAAAACATCAATATAAAAATCACAATGGTTTTGAAACCAAAATTTTCCTCTTTTCATTTCAACAAAATCAGAAGTTTATACACTCGTCATCCTTTACTGTCTGTACATCAGTCCAAAAACCTAGTACAAAAATGCTACATGAAAGAGGAAAAACATAAGTTCTATCTAGGCCATCCCAATAGTCCCAGCTGACCGACCTGTGAGTCATGACTTCTCTCGCCAAAGTAATCTACACGGCTAGAAAAGTCTCTCTGAAGCTAGGAGTCTACTCTCGGTCCTGAAAGCCTGAAAAATAATTGCAA
>JANPWU010000007.1:21188630-21205382 GCA_024707465.1 Erythroxylum daphnites
TTTGTTTTCCGCACTGTGTCCATGTGATGGACACCCCGGGATTTTCCTACAGTTAGATGAGAAACAAAGCTTTTATGTCTCTCTTACAAGTCTCTCATAACTGTTGGTTGGGTTGGTCTATATTTATGTCTTCAAATCCATTCTCCACTAAGTCCAGAATTATTAAGACTTGAACATAGTCTTCATTTTTAGGCTCCAAAAGTGATAATATTCTCCATTAAAAATTGGAATTAGGAGTTGAGAAGAAAGATTGGTGTCATTAACTGCCATCGTGAATTCTTTTTCTTATTGGTTGTGTTTCTGGGAAAAAAAGATGCTTTTTTTCTCTCTTAGTTTACTCCTTTTCTTTTTATTTAGTATATGACCTAACCTAGAATTTTGAATGGGAAAGGGTTGGTGTCCTTTTCTCTCACTTAAAAGCTTTGGTACTTAGATTTTGTTGGAAAGTAAAAAAAAGAAATAACAGCTAGAAGGTAACTTTTTAATGTCAGAGACAATAAGTTAATATATTTGCCGAATATGACAAAATAGCTACCTAAATTTGTAGGCTTACAGTTGAATATAATATACCAAAAATCAGAAACTAAAACTACAAAACGGGTAAAAACATGTCCTACCAACATTGTCACTTTCAACCAAAAAAACTTGATTAAAACACATGCTAATTAGATAAGATAATTAATAAACTTACTAACAAGTACTTGTTGAAAAATAGAACTAGAAAGCAGAAACAAAATGCTAAAATTTTGAAGCACTATTGTTCAACAAAAATTGTTAAACTCAATAATATAGGCTTGGAACTAGGGTTGGGGCATTGTTGTGAGGGGACGTAAACTCATTCTAAAAGGATTAGTGTCACTGAAGAATGTGCACTACTTTTCAGTTACAAGTCTTTGGTTCAAATGGTTCAGGAATTATATCACTTATGGTAGCGGGTAACCTTTTAGATCTAATTGATTTAGTAGGATTTTCATTATAAAAACTTACAAAACATGCCTCATTTTTTAGATATTATTTTTTCTCAAATTTTTGAGTGGATAATATTAGTAGGTGGATGTGGTTAGAAGAAAAACAAAACACAAACACAGATGATTTATGTGGTTTGGCCAATGAGACCTACGTTTACAGTAACTTTCTTCTTTATTTGTTGTTATTCTCATCTTCTTCCTATACAATATTACATCCATCTATAGTATACAATCATGTTCTAAATTATGAGTAAATACAAAATAAGGTCAGGAGGGAAATCTACTTCCTAATAAGGAGTAATTTAAGGATACTGAAATCTCTATGATTTCTTGTGACTTCAACACTCCACCTCAAGTAGGATTGTAAATGTTAATCATATCCAACTTGTCGATGAAATTATCGAAACTTTTCCTTGGCAACTCTTTAGTGAACATGTCAGCTGTTTGCTCCTTAATGGGGATGTACGTCATACAGATTGTTCCTTCTTCAACTTTCTCTTTGATGAAATGAAAATCCACTTCTATATGTTTGGTATTGTCATACTTATTACTGCCTTATTATCATAATAGAGCCTAATAAGTGTTTGTACTATGGTCTGTAGTTCTCCTAAAAATTTCTTCAGCCACAATCCCTCGCTAATACCTTGTGCAACAACCCTGAACTCAGCTTCAGCACTACTTCGAGTCACCACATTCTGCTTCTTACTTCTCCAAGTCACTAGGTTACCTTATACAAAGGCGCAATATCTTGAAGTGAGTCTTCTATCCTCAGTTTAACTAGCCCAATTTGTGCTTGTGAATATCTCTATCCCTTTGATGTTAGTTTTTTAAAAAATAGCCCCCCTAAGGGAACCTTTTAAATACTGCAAAATCTTGTACACTCCATCCATGTGATCTTCCTATGGTGAATGCATATGTTGGCTTGCCACACTTACTGCGAAGGCAATATTAGGTCTTGTATGGGAAAGGTTTATCAGTCTGCCCACTAATCTCTGATATCTTTCTTTGTGAACCACCTTTCCATCATCATTTGTTCCCCTTTGAGTTTCAATAGGTGTATTACTTGGTTTGCATCCTAGCATACTAGTTTCTTTCAGGAGATCAAACATATATTTTCATTGTGAGACACTAATGCCCTTTCTTGATCTAGCAATCTCCGTTCCCAAAAAATAACGCATTTGACTAAGATCTACTTCAAATTAAGTGGCTAAGATCTTCTTCAACTTTTCCATTTCATCGACATCATCCCCTGTTAATATCGTCAACGTATACAATTAAGATCATTTTCGTCCCTTATTTAGATTACTTGAAGAATATAGTATGATCAAATTGACCCTGTCGAAATCCTTGGCCTTTTATCACTTTTGCAAATCGATCGAACCATGCCCTAGGAAATTGTTTTAATCCATAGAGTGATTTTTTAACTTGCAAACTTTGCCTTGCTCCCCCTCCTTATAAAACCCTGGTGGTAAAGTCATAAACACTTCTTCTTTTATATCACTATTTAATAAGACATTCTTAATATCAAGTTGTTGGAGTGGCTAGTCTAGGTTAGCTACTAGAGAGAGAAGAACTCTAATAGAATTTAGTTTTGCTACTGGAGAAAAAGTTTTTGTGTAGTCAATTCTATAAGTCTGAGTGAACCCCTTTGCAGCAAGACAAGCCTTGTACCGTTCCATTGTTCCATCAACCTTAAATTTCACCGTAACCACCCATTGATAACCCACTGTCTTTTTTCCTTTAGGTAATTGTACTATTTCCCATGTCCCATTTTTTTTAAGGGCCTGAATTTCTTCTATTACTAAGGACTTCCTAATGCCTCTTGGATATCTTTTGGGATTATAGTCCTATCAAAACTTGAGGTAAAAGCATGATAACTGATAAATAAGGTATTATAAGATACAAATTTTGAAATAGGATGAAAGGTACAAGAACATGGTTGTTTTATGAAAGCAATGGGTAAATCAAGATCATTTGAAATTGTTACTTGATTAGAGGAATTCTTATGGTGGATTGAATCTGTCATCGGGTCGGATTCCTTTGGTTCTTCGGTTGTGAGGTTCTCTTGAGAATGGTATTTTTGTTTTCTTGAATAGACTAATACCTCCTTTTGTTTCTTTTCACCTTCCCCTAAATTCAATGTAGGATAGATAAGTGAGGTTTTAGGGATGAGAAATTCAAAGTCCAAAACATGAGTTGCACTTAGGTGCTCCCCCTGAAGCAAGGGCTTTGGATAGTAAGGTGTGGTTTCAAAGAAGGTAACATCAAGGTTGGCAAACGGGTGACGAGTAATGGGATCATAGCATTTGTAACCCTTTTTTGTAAAGGAATAGCCAAGAAAGACACGTTTACGGGCGCAAGGATCTAATTTTGTTCGATGGTGAGAGTGGATGTGAACAAAGTTCGTACAACCCAAAATTTTTAGGGGAAGATCATATATGATGCAGGAAGTGAGAAAGGACTCCTTGAACTTTTGAAACGGGTGTGGCAAAGGAAAATATCCTACTAGGCATATAGTTGATAAGGTATGTGGCGATAAGAATAACATCTCCCCAGTAGATATTTGGTAAGTGAGTGGTAAATAATAGGGCTCGGGCGACCTCAAGGATATGGAGATTTTTGGTTGAGCAATCTTATTTTGTTGGGGAGTGTCAACACATGAGCTTTGGTGGATGATACCATGCTCGTGAAGATACACGCCTAACACTTGGTTGAAGCACTCAGTGCCACTATTAGTATAGAGGATTTGAATATCAGTGTGGAATTAAGTACTAATCATTGCGTGGAAATTCATAAAGGTGGATCGAACTTCAGTTTTGGCATTTAAAAGGTATGCCCAACAAAGATGAGTATGATCATCAATAAAGGTAATAAACCATTTGTATGTGTTCTATTGGGTATAGAGGATAGGCCCCATAAGTCACTATGAATCATCATAAAAGGTGTGGAAGGTTTGTATATGGATTTAGGAAAATATGTCCTTTGGTGTTTTGCAAATTCACAAATCTCACACTGAACATCGGAGGTTATTTGAACAAAGGGATGGAAATAAGCATTTCATACTGAAAATTTGGATGACCCATCCTGGAATGCCATAATAAAAGTTCACTAACTTGAGAAGTAAATGTCGAATCACAACTAGTCTAAAATCACATCGAAAATTGTGAGATTGGTTATTTACAGTGTCCTCCTCAAAGTAGTAGAGTCCCTCACACTCCTTAGCATTGCCAATCGTCCTCCCTCATGAAAAATCTTGAAAAAGGCAATGAGAGAGAAACAATTAGCTGAACAATTCAAAATTTTGGTCAATTGCTAGGAATGTCAATGGGCCAGGTCAGACCGGACTATTCCTTTCTCGGTCCGACCCTACCATGGGCTAGGGTGACCTGTGGCTTGACGGACTGAGATAGGTCAATTCATGGCCTGGCCCGACCACGGGCTGATCGACCTATGGCCGGACTGGCCACCGATGGGCCAGGCTAACTTGGCCCATCTTATAATTTTTTTAAAAAAATGTAAAAAATGATGTCATTTTTTAAGTAAATGTCAGATTAACCACTTTTGGCTCGTGGCCCGATCATCCTAGGCCAAAATCGACATCCCTAAAATTGTCTAATAAACAATATATTGCATGCTAATTTAGGATACATGGAGAACAGGGTCAAGAACAATAGAGTTACATATCTGAATACTCCCTTTGACAACAACTGATGAGATGGATCAATCTATAATTTTAACTTTCAAATTTCCAGCACATGGTGAGTAAGTAGTAAACAAGTGATATGCATTAGTTATATGATCAGAAGCTTCAGAGTTAATAATCCACGGTGTGTTAATACAAACAGTAATATTAAGTGCTTTTGAAAAGATACCTCGTTGGGCTAAAGACCCACAAAGAACAGATGATTGACCAGATGTTTGAAACGTGGAAAACACTTCATAGAGCTTCTCTAGTTGTTTAGGGCTAAAGCCACCATTATTATTCTTTCCTCCCAAATTCGTTTTAGCCTAAAGGTTAACCTTGGCTTGATGGCCTCGATTTTTCTGCCTGGGTTTCCAGTTTGCTAGTTTCCTATGCAATTTCTAGCAATCTTCTTTTAAGTGACCTGGTTTTTCGTAGTGTTCACACCAAAGATGCATCTTTTGCTATTTTAGGCCTGAATTATGTTGATGAGATGGGCCAGAAATCAAATTTTGATTATTTGGACCCATCTACCACTTGGTTTGCCATGGGCCAGATCCAGCTTGTGGCCCAGGGTTAGACCTCTTGTTGGGTGATAACTGTAGGCTGCGAGGGCTGATGTTTTAGCGGACCTTTTCTACTTCAACATCACTCGTCGCCTACTCTCCTCAAAGTGAACCTCTGCGAACGCCTCCCACGTTGACGATAACAAGCGGTGCCTTATAACCCGACTTCTCACCTCGTTGAGGTCACGGTTTAGCCCTACAAGAAACTCAAATACCCTCTCATTTTCCACCTTCTTCTTCTACCGTATACTGTCTTTTGGACACTCTTATGCCTCATCTGAACTCAAATAGAGGTCTTGTCAAAGTCCAACCATTTCCATGTAATAATCAGTCACTTCTCTTTCTCCTTGTTTCAGCCCCCACAATCGAATCTTGATCTAAAATAGTTGAGAGGAGTTTTTGGCATCTAAGTATGTCTCTTGCATGACTTCCCAAACGTCGTGTGTTGTCGGCAAGAACAGGTACACTTTTCCAATAGTGAGTTGCATCGCGCTCACCAATCAGGAGATGACTACCGAATTTTCGGACATCGCCATCGCTGCAGCGCCGCTGTGTCTGTGGTAGTGGATTTCCTTGTTTCTTTTGTAATGTAGCCTAATTTTCCCTTTCCATCAATCACCAGTCACATAGATTGAGCTCACTCTATGTAATTTTTTCTATCCAATTTTTCAACTGAGAGGTTGAAGGATGATGATTCCAGAATTGTTGGACTTACGGTAAAAGACACCTCCCTCTCACTGTCGAGAGCTTTGGAGGGAACAAAGTTGTCGCTGGTAGTGTCGGCCATTGAAGACGATGATCAAGCTTGCTCTGATACCATATGGTTTAGAAGGAAAACAAAAAATAAACACAGATGATTTACGTGGTTCGGTCAATGAGACCTACGTCCACAATAACTTTCTTCTTTATTTGTTATTTTTCTCATCTTCTTCCTGTACAATATTACATCCATATATAGTATACAATCATGTTATAAATTAAGAGTAAATACAAAATAAGGTAAGGAGGCAAATCTGCCTCCTAATAAGGAGTAATTTAAGGAGACTGAAATCTTCCCTGATTTCTTGTGACTTCAATAGTGAAGCAT
The DNA here is from genome assembly GCA_024707465.1 of Erythroxylum daphnites. Classification (NCBI taxonomy): domain Eukaryota; kingdom Viridiplantae; phylum Streptophyta; class Magnoliopsida; order Malpighiales; family Erythroxylaceae; genus Erythroxylum; species Erythroxylum daphnites. Next base: position 21,194,934 of record JANPWU010000007.1, read on the forward strand.
ATGCATAACTTTCCCACCACAAGTTTTAAGTTGGTTTAAGTGGTCTATATAAATATATGAGCTCAAATCCTAAAGAAAAGGAGACTGTGTGAAGTTGGCTTAATAAAACAGTGAAATCTTATTGCTTTCAACAATGGAATGATAACATATAAGGGCCTTTTAAATCTGATTGGCTTAAATGGGTGAAATTTCACTAAAAATTAACTTTTATCATGAACATCTCAATAGTAGGTCGTTTGGTTCATTTAGTCCGTATGAAGGCATGAAGTCTTATGTTAAAGGAATTATATCACTCTTCATAGTGGAAAGATATTGGGTTAAAACCTTTTAGATTTAATTAATTTAATAGGTTAAGCTTAACTAGAATTTCACTTTCTATTGTAGTACCTTATGAAACATGCCTATAACAATTTTATGTTCTTTTAAGATATTCTCACAATTTTTCCAAAAAATTCAAGTAGATACTATAGTAGGTGAAGATTGCACATAATATGTCCACTATAAGCCTTAAATTGGTTCAAGTGATCTATGTGAAATCATAAGACTTGTAGATCTTAAAAAGGAGGAGACAGCGTGAGGCTGACTTAACAACACGGTGAAATCTTCCTACAATCAATAATGGAAGGATAACGAATATGAACGTCCTAAATTTGATTGTCCTAATGGATTAAATTTAACTGAATTTTCAGTTTTTATCATAGACATTTGGATAATGGATTGTTTGGTTTAACTAGTCTATGTGAAGGCATAAGGCCTTATGTCAAGGGACAAACCATGATTGAATTACAAGCACAAAGGAAAGTAAAATTTTATGATTTTGATCAGATCTCGATAATTGAATAACTTGAATAATTAAATTAAATTATAAAATAAGAAATCATACTTGATTTGATTTTCCTGTTGAAATCCTTTGAAAAACTTTTGATGTGTCAACCATGAGTTGTTTTCTTATCCAACCTCTAACAATATCTACAAAGCTATTTCTCAACTCTTGAGAAGAAAAAATAGGAGTGCTATCTCCCTTCTGCTAATTCCCTATTTATAGGAAAAGCAACAAGGTTTTTAACTTTTTAAAAATTAAAAACTTCAATTATAATTAAATTCAAACTCTAAATATAATTAATTTAATTTTAATAAAATCAACTATCTCATATTTGATCCCTAAAGTTTCTTAAACTTTATACTTAAATCATTTGTATTAAAATTATACATCAATTATAATTAAAGTCTAGCTCTAATTATAATTAATTTAATTTAATAAATCAAATATCTCATATTTGATTCCTAAAGTTTCTCAAACTTTATAATTAAGTCCAACTTAATTGAAATTGAATTTTCTCTTTTAAACTGCTCTATATGTGTGACCCTTTAGGTTTCTAATATATTATCAATGATTGATTATAAATTATAATTCTATATAAATTAAATTTCTTTTTAATTTATCTTTAATTCACCAATTAACTAATTTATAATCATAGATCAAGATTGACATCTAGCAACATGTCATGACCACCACAATATCAAGAATGTCAAAGTGGTTTGACTTAACTTATCCATGCATGATTATGATTTATAATTTAATCCTTTCGTCATCCAATGTTCTAATTAGACAGTGTAAGGATATATTGTCTACTCTTTTATATCCATTAATATTCGTTTTTGCTAATTAGTAATTGATTTATAATTGGTATTTGAAAATACCTTTTTAAATATCAATTTACTCTAGCCAAATAATTGGATAAATCACTACTAATCAAGAACAACAGAACATTCTTTATAATTACTTTAGAGTGACAAATCTTTTGTTGACTTACTTAACTATCTCCATATGGGTCATACTGCATCTAAGTACTGCCGAATGAATTATCATAAGACAGCTCATAAGTAGCATCAAAACACAGTAATTCCCACATAAGATACCTTGGTAATCTCAAGTCTATAGATTAATTATACAATCATCATTATGAGGAAACCCATAGACATATAAGTAATATTCTATTTGAGATCCTCATAGTCGAGTTAGTTCAGTGAACTTATTATCTAATAAGTACCCATATATTAGTTTAAATATCTCCACACTTTAATTTATGAGATCAATTACTTTCTTTATAAAAAAGAAACATAATGTGTGCTTGTTTTACCATTCATCAGTATCTCGTTTTGATGAAACTACAACTAGGAACATTTAGGAATAATGAAAAAATGTAAATTAAATCTCATAATTATGATCTCATCATCATTTCAAGTACATAGAAATTATTTCAGAGATTTTACCTTTAATATTAAGACATCAAATATAATTAACTTAATGCATAAAGATAACGGATATCTTTTATTAATTAAATAATAATGTCATACTTAAAATTGCAACCAATCGATTAGTTACAAGGGCATAAACTAATAAAGGGAATTGCATCACTTTTGATAATAGAAAGATATTGAGTGTGAACCTTTTATAATAGGAAAAAGTTTAACTAGATTTTCACTTTGTATTATGAAAACCTATGAAACATATGTCTAATGATTTATTTTCTTTTTAGATATTCTCACATTTTGAAAAAAAATGTAAGTGAATAATATTAGTAGGTGAAGCATGCACATAACTTATCTAGTATAAATCTTAAGTCGATTTAAGTGGTTCATGCAAAAGTATGGGGCTCGTGGATCCTAAAGGGGAGGGGACTACATGAGGCTAGCTTAACAATACATAAGAGACTTTTAGCTCTCGATAGCAGAAGGATAACAAGTTAGAGCCCTATATTCTAATAACTTAGTGGAAGTTTAATTGAACCTTTTCTTTTTATCATGGAAACATATCGAATCAACCTATAATGATTTGCATTTTTTATATCATCTTTTTTTTCTAGGTAAATTCGAGTGGATAATATTAGTTTAAAGTGGAACTAACTTAGAAAATAGAAGATAAGAGAATTATAAGCTTAATAAAGCAAAAAGTTCCTAATCCAAGTAGTAGAAGGATAATGAGTCCTAACCTCCTAGATCCGATTAACTTAGTGGGTAAGCTTACGCTTTTTATTATGGACACCTATGAAACAAATATTTAATGATTTATATTTTTTTATTATTATCCCTCCTACTTTTCTTGGAAAATCTTAGTGGATAAGCCTTGTAGGTGAGGCATTTGTACAACCTATACACTATAAGCCTTGAGTTATATATCTTAACAGATATAATCCTCTCTCTTTCTTTGAAAAAATCAATTGGATAATGTTAGCTTGAAGTGGAACTTAAAGTTGACTAAGAAAATAGAATATAAGAGAACTGTTGACTTAACAACACAATGACAATTTTCTACTCTCAACAAAGGAAGAATATCAGGTCTAAACCCTTTCTAAATCTGATTGGTTTAATGGACTATGCTTAACTGGACCCCTACTTTTTCTTTTTATCATAGAGACCTATTAATCACATTTCTAGTGATTTATGTTCTTTTTAGTTATTTTCTCTCCTATTTTTTTTTAAAAAAAGACTAGTTAATGTTAGTTTTAAGTGGCACTCAAAACCAATTTAGAAAATAAAAGATAACAAAGTTATTAAGGATGAAAATGGACCAGGCCAGGTCAGACAATAGCTTTTATTTTGTTTGAATACAGATAGGGATTGAATCGTCTTAAAACGATATTATTTTGTTCATATATTTCTTGAACCCAAAGAACAAAATGACATTCTTTTATGTAATTAAACTAAAACAACATCATTTTGATGAGGGAGTTTGAGTTAAGTTAGGTCGTACAGTTCGAGGTTCATATTAGCTCTCCAAGTTCAAACTCATCTAAAAAATCAATCAACTTAAGCCTAATCTTGACTCAAAATCCTATCAATTTGAGCTTGAATTGTTGACTTTAAGTCAGACTAGCTGATTTAAATTGACAACTCTAGAATTACTAAATTATTAACATGACAAAAAGTTCTCTCTTTCGATAGTGGAATGGTAGCCTTTTAGATCAGATTGAACTAGTAGATTAAAATTAATTGAACCATCACTTTTTATTGTGGACACCTACCAAACATGCCTCTCTACATAGGCCAATGAAGAACACAAAAATGAAAAATCAAGGTGTTAGCAAAGGTACACAAGTATGGAAAAATGAAAAAGGAAATAATTGCTAAGATAATAAAGCATAGAAAATTTCATACTACCTGAGAGAATATAGCCTTAAATTATAGAAAGAATTCATTTAAACCAAAATTTTAATGCAACTGAGAGAAGTAAACAACATACCAAAAAAGATTCTAAGTTGGGAAACAAGTGTCACATCCAAATGGACTTTAAGATTATGGTTTACCTTCTCTCTTTTTGCTTTTTAACGTGTGTATGATGTTCATTTAAGGATTAATGCTTCCTCTCTATTAAATTATTTTTCATTTTAAAAGCTCAAAACTCGTTATGACACCAACTAAAAAAACAAAGTTAGAAAGTAATAACTATATTCACTCCATAATGTTATTGTTTAGAGTCCTATGACATATGTAGGGGGCTTGTTTAACTCTTAAATAATTCCATACAGATGTTGATGTTTTGTAAATCATTTTTTCTTTGCAATTCATAGGCACTCAAAAACGTATGCAAGTTTTGAGATATATTGATATTAGGGACCTGTCAGAAAATGTAGAAATTGACAATGAAGATGAAAGACTAAAGAAGAGGGAGCTAGATATGGCAATATAATTTGTGTTATAGAATGCCAATTATTATATGCTTAGATTGGCATAGTTTTATAAATTTAGGATTTCACCAAAGACTCATAAGAACGATGAAGATAAATCAACACTAATGAAAATCTAAAATGATTTCCAAGTAATAAGAGGCTGAAAATTGTTAAACTTGTTAAATTTTGACTAGTCTTTCACTTTGTTTTAATTTGTGACCTAGTGATTTGAATAATCCTTAAGCTTTAGGAATAAGTTATTTGTTTTCTAGTTAATGACCACATTAATAGGCATATAAAATGTGGGCTTCACTTTATTTTGCTTGTTTATGTAAGGCTATATATAGAGCCACATCAATTGTTTAATGAAGCAAGTTCTTCTTCTAACCATTATCTTAACATATATAATTCTTAATAAATGGTATCATAGCCACAACACAGGGGTCTGATTGAAATATAATGAGCAACAATCTTATATAATGTTCAATGTTGAAAATATGGTCACTAAGAGTAGATTTATGCTAATAACAATTCAATGGGTATTATGGTCACTATTGCAGGCTTATGGATCATTGGACATGACTAAAAGAATATTAAAGTATAATAAAAGATGGGATTCTTATAGCATAGGAATAGTTAAATTTAATGAAACGTAAAATAAGTCAATTTATGATATATTATTAAAAGGTATGAAGACAAAGAATCTCTTCCAATTTATAAGTAGACCAATTTTGGAAACCATTTTGATCAAAGATACAAATAAAAACATTTGGGACTCTCTAAAGCAAAGGTACTAGAGGATAACATAAATGCTAAGAGCATTAAGCTTTTTAAAAGGGGTTTAATATGTTAAGTAATGAGGAGGAGACTTTTAAATGAGTGTTTTGTTTGTATTCGTACCATAATCAACAAGTTAAGAGTTAATAAAGCAATAATGGATGAAGTAGTTGTCATTAATAAAATACTGAGATTTATGACATCTAAGCAAGTATTGAAGATTACTTAGAGAGTCTTCAAGAAAGAGGGTATAAGGTCTTGAAGGAATGCAAGTCGAGGAAAAGGTGAAGGCAAATGTAATTTTGACTGGTTTACTTTTGAATGTTATTGCTACCATAAGCTTGAACAATTTCAACCAAACTAAAGCTGTGAAGACATGTTGTTGATGACATATGTGAATGATAGAGAAGTAAAAAAAAAAGGGCACCGTGTTTTTGAGACTGAATGCAATAATCATATGTATGGCAAATAAGAGCTTTTGTTTTTTGCTCTTGATGAAAATTTTAAGGAGAAGATGAAATTAGGAGATAATTTAAGTATGAATATGAATATAAAAGGTAATGTGCGAATGTTGGTAATTGGTATTATATTAATCATTATTGATGTATTTTATATTTCAATACTAGAAAATTAGCTTACAAATTATTGGTCATATAGTTGAGAAAGGACATAAATCCTTAGGCAACAAGGAGCCTGCAAAATTTATCATCCTAAAAATGAAATAACTATAAAGATTTCAATATTATCAAATAGAAGGAATCTTACTTTAATTTAACTGGATTTTGGTGCATATACATAATTTAAGTTTCAAAGGTTTGATTATCCTTAAAAAAAAAGAGATGGTGAAAGGACTATGTTAAGTTATCATTTTGTGCTTATTTTGCATATAAATCTCTTTAATGTGTTGAAATTATTATTTAAAATTGATGGATTTGCTTCTTAATTGTTCTCAGATGATTTTCAATACTTAAGAGATGAAATTGAATAAAAAAGATGTAAGGGAAGCAAGGATAATTCAAAATTCCAGACTAGCAGGAAATTTAATGACTAAGCGTGGGCACATGCAAGGGCAAAAACTATCTACAAGGTCTATTTTTAAATGCAGATTCAATTCACTGAAGATTTTTTTTATGATTTTGAGAATCAAATTGCATCCTTATTAATGGGGATCGACCACCTAAATCTGGGGGAAGATTATCTGCAAAAGATCATGGAAAAAAAAGAGGAAATCGAAGGAGATAAATGAGGATTTGAGTTATTATTCATGTCAGCCACTTTAGGAGTAGTTTTTACGTTTCTGCTATCTTCTTCTTCTGGTTTTTGTCAGATAGTTGGTTTTTCATTTTCTGCAGTATTTCTCTAGGGATTTTCGGATTTTCTAAGAAAGACTAGGGATGGAGACTTTACATTTGGCTATTTCTTTATTGATTTTTACTTTTGTTATGAGTAGCTAAATCCCTTTTCTTGATTGAGGGAAACCGTGTTATCATCTATTATGCGTGAGATTTTCAAATAAAGTTTTTTTTTGTTGATGAACATTAAGTTCCTTCTGAATTACTTTTTACGATTGAATTGGTTGATTTCTAAGATGTGCAACTAGGAATTGATTCGATTAATAGCCATATTAGTAGGATATGACGTTCAGTTTTGCTAATCACAAGTGGCAATTAGGATTACCATCTTTACGTTAGAGTTGGAAATTCTAAGAAGAAACTCATCTTGATTAAATGCATATCGTACATGTGTTGTCTTGATTATTGGTTTCTTAGTCTTCAAAGCTATTACTCAATTGAACTTAAGATTGTATCTAAGTTGTTGATTAATAAGAATGTTTAGAATGCATGTTTCTATTCATTTAAACTTAAGAGAACATATCACCCAATGAATGTTTGTTGATGAACTAAATTTTATATCAAGGATCCATATTAGCGTGATAACGTTAATGACCCGAAACCAAAGTTTGTTTACTGAATTTCCAGATCTGAATATTTTTGTTTAATTTTAGTTTTTGTTATTTCTAATTTCTTAAATTACGTGAACCAAACCCCCCATTTGTTTTATTTTTAAACTCGTAAACCCTTTGCCGTTAAAAATTTCTCGTGGGAACTATCCCTACTTTCCACTGCTACATTAATTTGCATTGTAGGAAGTTGGTTTCTTTTTAAATTTGGTTGCAGGCGACAGCAGTACCAAACTATCATGTCTTGACATTTCATAAGAAGCACATGAAGATTGCCTGATGAACAAAAAAATCAGTGTCCATGAGAAAATACATGGAGAGCATCTCAAATTATTGAATTGATACATGTTGATATATATAGACCAATAAGCCTTACATCTAGTAATGAAAAAAGTTATCTGATCTTTTTCATTAATTGACTATAGTTGAAAAGTTAAATTTACTTTTTGGTTGAGAAATCAAAATTATTTGTTACTTTCAAAAAATATAAAAATCAAGTTGAAAAAGAGAGTGGTTTAGCTATAAAAGGTCCTCATATTGATCTTTGCGTGAATTTACATCACTTAAATTCACTAACTTCCTAAGACAACTAATAATTACATACGTTCCTTAATAAAATTGTTATAATAGAGCGAAAGAATTAAACAATTATGAATATGATTTAGAGTAAAACTTCAAGAAAGAAAATTTCTAAAATATTATTGCTTGAAGTTATTGATTCTACATTTCATATTCTTAATAATTCTTAAAGTGAAGATCAAAAGTTTAGAAGAAGCTGGAGGATATTCAAACCATCAGTGGCCTACTTCAAAGTGTTTGGGTATATATATATATCTCATGTTCATATTGATGATAGCAAAACGATAAAGCTTGATGACAAGAGTGTAAGATGTGTTTTCTTTAGAGTAAAAAAGGAGTCAGAATCATACAGATTGTATGATCCTCTCTTATAGAAGACCATAGTAAGTAGAGATGTTATATTTGAAGAAGGCAACTGGGATTGATTCAAAAATTGTAAGGAAGCCATTTTGGTTGAGTTAAAGTAGGAAGTAACAACAAAAACTTCAGTTAGTTAATATAGCGACGAAAGTAAAATTATTAAACATGGCGATACTGAGGAAAGACAAGTTGATGGATTAAAAGAAAAAATGCATCCATCTAAAGCAAAAAGGCCTCATTTGAAGAAATCAACCAACTTGGATGAGATAATATGAAATTAGGGAAAATTTATCTTAGGGAAGAAGATACAATAAATTTAGTAATATTTGTTCGAAAATGATCTAATTTTTTTTGAAGTGACATCAAAAAGATGTAATGTGGAGAACAACAAGGGATACAAAGATCATAATTATATAGAAAATGATATTTGGAAATTGGCGAATTTGCTTATTAGAGCAAAGAAGGTTAGTGGGAAACGGATTCATAAGAAAAAACTTAATGAAAATGATGAGGTGGAGAAGTACACAATGTATTTAGTTGCAAAGATAATATGGTATAGACTACATTGAAGTTTTTGCCACTATAGCACAACTAAAAACAATTCAATCAGTAATTTCTCTTAACGTTAAAAAAAAACTAGATGATCTTTTAGCTAAATGAAAAGATAACTTTTCTTTATGGAGAATTTATTAAAGAGGTTTTTATCACGCAACCTATTGGTTATGAAAATAAGGGGTTAAACATAAAAGTGTAAAAGTTAAAGAAAGCTTTATACAAAATAAAATAGGAGCCATAAGCTTGTTATAGTCAAATAAAATCACATTTTACTATATGCAATTTTAAGTGGTGCCCTTATGAGCATATTTTGTTCGTCATAAGAAAAAGAAAAAGGTAAATTTTTAATTTTTTAATCTTTGTGTTTATGACTGATTTTTATGGGCAATAATGAGCATATGTTTGTTAAATTTAAAAATTTTATATTGCAAGATTTTGACATGAAAAATCTTGCGAAAATGAGATATTTTCTTAACATTGAAGTTTTGCAAATCCAACGGAGTTTTTTTTTAATTTGCTAAAGGAGATATTCTTAGGAATTATTAGAAAGGTTTGATATGGATAGGTTTATAATCTAATTTTTTTCAAGTTGTAAAATTAGGTGAATGTAAGGGTGAATAGTATTGAGATATTTAAAGAGAAAATTTTGACTTTCATATATTTTTAAAAGGGATTGCCATCTCCACTTATTGATCTTACTACAGCCGACCCACCTGGTAACTCATGTTTTAATCCGGTTGCGGATTTCATTAACTCGAATGGGGCATGGTCGTGGCCTGCATTTGAACAATTCCTCCCACCGCTTGTGACTCAGTCCATTGCGGCAGTCCTCCCACCCTCTCCGTCTGCCGAGAATGATGAAGCTTATTGGAACTTGTCGGCATCGGGAAATTTTACGCTCAAGTCTGCATACACTCTTTTGACTGCAGCAGATACTCCTAATTTTCGGCTTCCATGGGCTGTTTTGTGGAAATGGTTAGGTCCTCAGCGCATCAAAACCTTTATTTGGCTCGCTTTGAATAACGGTGTACTTATTAATGTTGAGCGGTGTCGACGCCAAGTTGCCCAAGATAGTAGCTGCCCCCTTTTCCGCGCACATGAGGAATCTGTCTTTGACCTCTTACGTGACTGTGCTGCCGCTTCGGAGTTTTGGAACAAGGTTCTCCTGACTAAGTTTCATCACTTCTTCTTTAACAGGTCAGCTCCTCTTAATGAATGGCTTTTTGGTAACCTTCGTGAGCTTAAAAAATGTTTTGATACTAGTTGGTCTGTCCTTTTTGGTGTTGGTATTTGGCTATTATGGAAGCGAAGGAATAATTTTGTCTTTAATAGCGAGATACAATCTGTTGATAGCTTGGTTCATAGTGTCCTCTATCAAGCTAGGCAAATTGAGCATGCGGTCTCGAGTATTATGCCTGCCTCTTATGGCCGTGTGCGGCCGGTTTTGGTCACTTAGAGTTGCCCACCGATCGGTTTTCATAAGCTTAATTGTGATGCTTCAGTTTTGGGTAATGCGTGTAACGCTTTTGGTGGAGGTGTTGTTCGTGA
>JANPWU010000007.1:21211818-21221913 GCA_024707465.1 Erythroxylum daphnites
CATAATATATTATTAACAAATCATAATGTTAATACATGAATCACAAATGTTCATTGGCCTAGGGCACACTACTAACAGATAAAGTTTACATTCAACTAGGAAACTAGTATCCGTGTCCTCGAAGAACTCCAACTGCAACTCTAACTCCCAGTCATCATCACATCATCCAAGATCTCCTCGTGATCTCTATCCGCTGATGTTGCAATGTGATCTCGCCGAAGCCCAGGTAGCACACTGACCTGATCCAATGCTTCCCACAACAAGTCTGTTAATCGTGGTGCATTCATCCGAGCGTGGTTAAGTCCTTTATTCGTCAAGTCTTAGCCTGGGTCGAGTCAATCTCCACAAGGTCCGAGACTCTACCAAAATTCGTACCAAGTCCGATCCCACTCACCCACGTTTGCCTTAGTGTTTTTACATGCCTCCCTCTTGCATGAATCCAGCTAACCTTCCACTTAAGGCCTTCCTCAAAGTAGCTAAGAAGTGCTCCGAAACTTAGGGTTCTAACACTTAGTATGTTAAAGTTTCCTATTGGCCATGTCCTCGGTAAGTTTTAGTAGAACCATATTATTCCTAATCATCTCCTCTCAGTTCTTTTTAAGCCTTTATTTTTTCTTCTTACTGTTCCTAAGTATAATTTTCTTGCATCTTCTTACTTGAATGTCATGATGTCTCCTCTTAATATATCTGAGCCATCTAAGTCTTGTCTCTCTTAATTTTTCATTGATATTAGTCATTCTTAATTTGTCTCTTACCATAATATTTGTGATATTATCTCTTCTAGTAAAGTTACACCCCAACGGAACATCCTCATCTTTGCTACTATTAACTTATGACTATGTCACTGTTTAATAGGTAACACTCTATCCTATAGAACACGACCGATTTAATTGCTAAAAGACAAAATTTCCATTTGGACTTAAGTAGTATCTTCTTGTCAAATAAAACCCCTGATGCACTCTTCCATTTAAGCCACCCAGATCTAATACGATAAATTATATCTTCATCAATTTCTTCATTAATTTATGATAAATCATAAATACTTAAAGTACTCTTTTTATGGTATAAATTCTGAACCAATGTTTATATCCACATTGAAAACCATTTTATGACTCGAAAAATTATACTCTAAGTACTTAGTCTTAGTCCTGTTCAATTGAGTCTTGATATAACCTGATATGATAGAAAAATAGGAATTTGTTTTTTAGATAGAACAGAATAAATGTTGAGGGCTCTAGTATAGACTCTGGACATGGTGCATCGGTTGAAATAAAAAATTAGTTAAGGAAATGATTTTGATTTTTTCTTCTTTGAACTCCCTGTTCACTTTGCTCTTCATCTAGAAGAAAATTTGGTCATTTTAAGGGATGACAATCTAGTCCGGCCTGACTCGGCCCAAGCTTGGATAGTGAATAACAAAACGATGTCGTTTTAAAAATTATTTAAAAAGACACTAAGTTGGGCCAATTCAGGTAGCTCCAAGCCCAATTGGGCCTTGGGTAAGGCTCAGATAGGGGCATGCAAGTTGGCCCGGCCTGACTCGTTTCTATCCTTAGTTTTGCTCCTTATCCCAATATTATATTATTTGTTTTTCATCCCTCTTTTTAGTTAAATTCAGCTCCTATGTTTTTACGCTTCCGAATTTTTCGAGTGGATAATGTTAATTTAAACTGGCACTCATATCTAACTATGGAAACGGAATATAAAAGGAATCGAACAAACTTGATGAAATGAAATCAACTGTAAACAACTCGACAGGACCATGAGTCGAAGCTCAGGCGAGTCTTCATCTCCGTCGGCCCCACTGGAATGGAAGTTCTCTCAGGTATTCGGCGAGAGAGCTCCCAGCGAAGAAGTTCTAGACGGTTAGGCAACACCGTCTATCGCTTGTCGTTTAGTAGTTGGCATCCTTACTTATACTTCCGTCAGCGGTGTTTCGGATTATACATATATAAGCTGCTTGCTCTATGAACTTTTAAATGATCATCCTTTTTGTTCTTTTAGAATTGATATTGTTGTTATGGTTGACTTTAGCTCCTTCGATTGCTGGTTCTTAATATATGGTGGTTGATATGTTTTCCTTTTTGGGTTTTTTTCTTTGGTAGTTGATATGATATCTGCAATCGAATTTGAGAAGAGTGGCGATTACCTTGCTGTTGGAGATCGAGGTGGCCGTATTGTAATGTTCCAGAGAGAAGACGGCAAACATGTGAGTTTTTCATTATGCTATCTTATAAACCAGAGAGATTTTTTTATGAATTCATGTCATGATGTATATACCCTTTGATTATTGGCTTCTCAGACTAGTAAGTACTCTTCTCGAAATGAGTTGGAGCAATTGGATTACTCCTTCTTAGGACGCCCTCAGTACGCGTATAAGACTGAATTTCAAAGCCACGAACCAAAGGTACGTGATATTAAGGCGCCTGAGATAACTGAATCATTTAATTTCAGTTTCCATCGGTCGTTGCTACTGTTTACAATTGTCTGGTGACTGGGTCCTTCCTTCCTGTGTAGTTTGATTATCTGAAAAGCTTGGAGATTGAAGAGAAGATCAACAAAATAAGATGGTGTGCAGCAGTTAATGGATCACAGTTTTTTCTATCAACAAATAATAAGACCATTAAATTCTGGAAGGTAAGACGGCTTATTCTTTTCCCTATTGCTGCAACTCAAGCCTGACACTTAATGCTATACTGATGGAATAGATTAACACTCATTGATCGTTTAGGACCTAATTGGTATCACTTACCATTTCCATTTTGAGTCAATTTGCTGGTTTGGTATTACTTTTACTTTTGTTTCCTTTTACGATCTTCTTCATTTTCTTGCATGCATTCTATACCCTTTTAACATCATTTGGAACTGGTTCCAATATAATGGAGAAGAAAACGTTACTAGGAATCTGTCAGGATGAAGCTGATACGAGAACAGTTGGAGTGGAGTTAGCGAACCAGATCCAGTAAACTGATTGCGTATTGTGTTACATGAAAATCTGATTACTCTTTCCTTCACATGGCAGATAGTCATTAATTTGAACTGAACACGGACAATCTTTTAGTTTTAAGTGAATTTCTCGAGCTGCTAAGATATTTCAGTCATATTGACCATTCATTTTCTTTTTAATTTCTGAGGCTAGGTTATGGAACATAAAGTGAAAAAAGTAAAAGAAATGGACCTTAATTCAGTCGTATGTTCAGAAAATGCTCTTTTGGCCGAACGGAGCTTCAGAAGTGATGAAAACAAACCATCTATTGCTAATGGCTATCATCTGGAACGGACAGGGAAGACAGTTGAAGATAATGTGCTGTTTACGCAACTGCATGCAAAGGTATCTATTTTGTAATATCGAACTTGAGAAGACACTTCAGAGTTCAATTGTCAACTCACTATGCAAGTACTGCAAGTATACAGGATGATCTTATAAAGTTATTGTGTATCTAGATGGCCCTCAGTGAAGATACTGCTCGTGCAAGTTGTCGAAAGGTGTATTCTCATGCTCACGACTTCAATATCAACTCAATCTCAAATAATAGGTAAAGATTTTCCATGCAGTGTGCGTTAAAATGCCTTTTCTTTTCAACCGTGCCAACTACTATAATATATGGAACAACCGGTTGATGATATCTGTGCAGTGATGGTGAGACGTTTATTTCCGCAGATGATCTTCGAATTAACTTGTGGAATCTTGAGATCCATGATCAGTGCTTTAATATTATTGACATGAAACCGCCAAATATGGAAGACCTTACTGGTAATTGATTATCTCTTTGGTATTGAATTAATGCCACTGTGCTGCATTTTTCTGTGTTAAATATGTTATTTCTTAAACTTTGCTTTTTTTTTTCAATTGTATTATACTTTACTTCTTTATAGTTGAGTCCCAATGCTTTTAAAACAGTTAAAAATATTTCCTAAGAATGATCTTATCCTTACTGACTTTATTTCTTAAATGATTAGGTTGCAACTATATAATAAATTTCTCATTAAGTTAATTTATTATTTGCTGATTTATAAGAAAGTTTAGTTAGAACATATGTAAAGGACTTAATTGAAAACAACAAAGGTTAGGAAAAATTGTAAAAAGTAGAAGTCTTATATGAAAATGAGAATTATTTTCATTTGTATAAATTTTAGGAATCATTTAAAATCAATATGAAAGACAGATTTGAATGATATGAAATAAAGTTTTAAAATTTGTTTAGAAAATCTAAAAGATTTAGTATTAGACATGTTTTTGTCCTTCTCTCGATAACATAACTTTTTTCTACAATTTGTGACTTGACGATTCTTATTCAATGGGTTGCATGGTCATTACATTGCCTGGTACTGTACTATACTGTCCAATATTTGTTTTTATCAATATAAGTTTAAAAAATTGACTTATAATCTTGCTTAAAGTTTTCGTCTTTAACAATTTTATTTGTTAAGGTAAAATTTGGAAACTCATATTTGGTCCCAGTTCGATGCTTTTTCCTTGAATTTTTTCTAGTACCTTCTCATGGAAGTCCTTAACTTTTGTTCAGAGGTCATAACATCTGCTGAGTTCCATCCAATTCACTGCAATCTTCTTGCTTTTAGCACTTCAAGAGGTTTTATTCGTCTTGTTGACATGCGTCAGTCAGCATTATGTGATTGTAGTGGACGAATGTAAGTGGTTTATTATCTTTTTCTAGTGGCCCTTATATGTTTCATGGTTTTTCCTTGTAATATTGGCTTGTCTTATCCAAGTATAATCAATTGTGTAAGGCCCCAATATATATCCTAGAAGCATTATAGCATGTCTAGGGTGTGTTAAGAAGTAAACATAAAGAATTAAGTGCATAAGATGAAATCAATTGATGATATTATATGCCAATGGGAGAACTAAAGAAAGAAGGATCAAATATGAAGTTTACCTAAAGTCA
This sequence comes from Erythroxylum daphnites, assembly GCA_024707465.1. Taxonomy (NCBI): domain Eukaryota; kingdom Viridiplantae; phylum Streptophyta; class Magnoliopsida; order Malpighiales; family Erythroxylaceae; genus Erythroxylum; species Erythroxylum daphnites. Next base: position 21,216,726 of record JANPWU010000007.1, read on the forward strand.
ACACATGATCCAATAGGATTGAAGCATGTGTATAATTCTAGAAATTGCATGAAATGGGTATATAACAAATGAGAGAGGGATGATGCATTTTGGGGTTTTAATTCCAGATTTTCCTATTCTTATTTTGTATTATACTTTACTTGATTCACCAACTAGAAACACCATAAATACGTATCTCAATCCCAATTATAATTCCAGCTCTTCATGAGCAAAGTAAGAAAAGATAAAGATGAGGAGAAAAACCACTAACTTTTACCTTGATTTTTACTTAAAATTAGCTTGATTCCTTATATATGCAAAATGATGTGAATAAGAGGAGGAAATGAGACGAGGAAAATCTGGAATTAAAACCCCAATATGCACCATCTGTCTCTCCTCTCTTGTATACCCATTTCATGCAATTTATAGAATTAGACACCTGCTTCAATCCTGTTGAATCATGTGTTGACTTTAGGTCAACTTCACATTTGATCCTTTTTCCTCCTTTAGTTCCCACATTGGCATATAATATCATCAATTGACGTATAATTATACATGTTCATGCTGAAAAGAACAAATTACCAATTTATCCATTTTAAATTAATTACCATTATGCCCCTTACTGTGCTTAGATGCACTTAATTCTTTATGTTCAGTTCTTAATACACTCTATATAAGCTATAATGTTTCTAGGGTATATGTTGAGGCCTTACATTATTGTTTTTAGAGTGGTATAATGACTTTGGAGACATTATTGCAGATTACAAGATACAAACTCCCATGGGCCAAAATCATTATTTACAGAAATTATTGCTTCAATATCTGATGTGAAGTTTACAAATGATGGACAGCACATCTTGAGTCGTGATTACATGAATCTGAAGGTCTTTAACCTTGATCAAATCATATTTGCCCCCAAGCCCTACTTTGTTTGTATACTTATGTGAATCTTGATCAATTATTATTGAATTCCAAATTAGATAGCATATATAATGTCTTGAACAAGGTGATGCTTTCATATCTTGCTTTAGCTATGGGACACACGTGTGGATTTTTCACCAGTTGCAGTATTCAAGATTCATGAGCACCTGCGCCCTAAGGTAAGGGCACATATTTATTGCTTTCCCCTTCAGAAACGTATTTTCTTACAAATGTATTTATGATGAAAGATGAAATTTATTTTATAAGACTTTGATTTGATGTTTCTCCAGTTTTTGTCTCGGTAGATCAAATAACAAACTCTTAATAGTTTCCATTGTTGCATATACCTGTCTTATCGGCTGCATCATATTCTAAATCCAAGTAAAACTGATATTTCATTAGTTATCAGGGCTCATCGTGAAGTCTAGCTCCTTATTTCCATTTCATATACTGGTTTTCAATTTTGAGCCTAATTTTGTGATTGGACCTTTTATTTGTTCCTTCAATACCATTTATGTACAAATCTATTCAAATGGTAGATTTTGCTCATAGTCGACCTTAGCTCAGTGGCTAGAGCAGAGGACTGGTCCTCTAGGTCGCTGGTTCGATTCCGGCAGGTCGAAGGATGAGTTTCTTGGCCTATGTCATTCCTTCCTTATCCTTTTGTCATCATCTTAAGATCTCAACAATTTAACACGATGATGACCTTTAAGCTTTAAGATCTCAACAATTTAACACGATGATGACCTTTAAGCTGCAGTGAATTTGTTTGGAACTTTAATACAATTCTATGTTCTGGACACAATAATAAAGTTGTTGAGCCTATGAACAGTATCTTTTATAGGAGTTCATCTGGTGTGCTGACAAAATTATTTAGGGTATGGGAGTGGTTGGGATAAACGAAATAGATGTTTACTTTATGTAGGATAATATGTCAGAATCTTGACTTTGTAAGTACATACTATTGAACAGAAAGTGAACGAGTTTTACAGCATACGTATTCTTATGCAATAAATAGAGTTCACTAAAAAATTTGTCTTAAATCTCTCCAAAGGTATTGGATAGGCTACCCCTTGGGAACATATGGGATGGTTCTGCAGTCTGTGGTACAACTTCCATGCCTTCTTTCCCATTTTTGTAGTGCTCTATTCCACCCTATAGTGTCAAATGCATCAAAAGCAATGTAATGTAACGGGGCTTGTACTGTTTATAATCTGCAGAATTAGGTAATTGAGCCAAAGTGTGACGTTTTCCTGGAAACTGATCGAGTCACAAATCTTCTCCACTCAGGCATACAATCTGGCAGTATGTCCAAGAGTTTGTTCTTCCTATTTATGTTAGATTACAATATGAGCTTCTTTAGGGTTAGAGAGAACCCATAGGTCTTGTTCTTGTTTGTAGAAAAATTCAGCATGCTTTTCCTTCATGATTGCAGAAGAATTAATAGTGTACCACTAGCTCTGAAACTAGGACAATAACTAGACATGAAAAATAACCAACATATGTAACTGCAAATAACTTCTTAACCCCACTTCTATAATAATGACTAATAATAATTCTACTAATTCTACTAATAATCTAAGACCTATGAGAAATTTTTTTGAGAAACCATGGGGCATATATGACATGTGAAGAAAGTAGCTTGTTGGTATATTCTACTACAAACCAAGTGCCAATGATTAGTTCTCTATCTTAGAATAGCTCATGAAGCCAACTTTTCAAGAAGAACTTGGACATCGAAAGAGGGATTGTTTCAAATGATTGGAAGAAGTAGGTGACCAAGCAATTGGTATTTGTTGAATATGCTCCTCAAGTTTGAACTAAATAACTATAAGTTGACGACTACCGAAATAACACATTCATGAACGAAAGTTCGTATCTTATGAATTCTTATTGTAGCAATCCATGAACTTGTGCCTAATGAAACAGTTTCTGGTCTTTATGTTTGAACTGAAGACTTTATGCCATTTGATTCTACCTTGTGGTTAACAACATGCTCTATGTTCTGCAGTTAGGCGATTTGTATAATAATGATTCCGTATTGGATAAATTTGGTTGCTGTGTCAGTGGAGATGGACTTAACTTTGCAACTGGTTCTTACAGGTTTATCTGTTGACCTCAAACAAGAGTAGCATGTTATACTTTGTTGTGAGTTGGGATTTTGTATTTCTAGTAAATAATCTTCCCTGATTTGCTTTTAGCAATCTTTTACGTATATTCTCACATGGAGGAAGCGAAGAAGGGATTACAATTGAAGCTAGCAAAAACCCGAATAGGTCGATTCTCATATCTTATTTCTTCAAATAATGCATTTGGTTTGAGCTAAGGGAAAGTTGTGTGTGTAGCTGATTGTGAAGTGTTATAGTTATAAAACATGCAATACTACAAACTTTATTGTTGATATAGATCAAAAATGAGATGTGTTACTTTGCCAATATGCAACATGACTGAGTAGACTCACTTGGTTTGCATATTTGTAGGAGCAAATTTTATGACATCAGCATACAAAAACCTATGATATAACTAGGTCATGGGATTTGGGAACTTACGTTTCTTCGGGCCCAGTAGGATCTATCAAGATTCTGTATTTTTGGTACAATATCGAGATGAAAATGTTTCTTTAGCCAATCATTCTGTTTGGTTGACTTTGTTCAGTTAAAGATGGCGAGTCAATAAATACATCAGGCATGAGTTTATTAAATTGTTCCCTGATTTTAGGCTTACTGTGAACATCCACCACTAATTAGACAACGTGATCTAGTAGAGTTTAGCAAATTCAAGGAGACTATCAAGCAGTCCAACAAATAATGAAATCATATTTTGATAAAAAGCATTGGAGCTATCTGAATTTGGAGGCATTTGTTAAATTGGCTAGCAGATTTAAAATTTATAGTAATTAATCATGTTTGTCATTGTGTAACCATGTAAGTTCTTCGTAATGGTCGCAGATTGTGATGATGATGCCTTTTTTGTTACATATCAAAACAGGAAGCCTCTTCTTCATTCTGCTTCAAGGGCGAGGAGGTTGTCCTTGAGCAACTTAGCCCGTGGATTCCATCTGCAAGGTTAATATCTCAAATAATGTTATTATGGGTATACAAATTTTGCAACTGAGGTTCATACTTACTATGATATTTTTAGCTGACCATACAGCACATCAAAATTCAACTTCAGGCAGCAATGAGTTCTCATGCGACCTAACCTCCAAGCTACTTCATTTGGCATGGCATCCAGCGACCAACTTACTTGCCTGTGCTTCCGGTAGTAGCTTGTGGATGTATTATAAGTAACGTTGCGGATGGAAAATTTTCAGTAACTAGCAGAAGTTTATTTCTGGAGGAAAGTAGGTATTAATAAGATAGTGGAAGTGAATAGGTGCTGGCATAAACAAATCAGAAGGCAACTCCCTCCGCCTTCAATGTTTATAGGTTTAGTCAAATATAGGAGTAGTAACGTAAGATCTGACTTATAATAGATGTTTCGTAGGTTTCACATAAGACATCAATTCTTTTTGCAATTTTGTTTGTAATATACATAGATTTTTAGAAGAAGAGGCAATGAAAATATTATTCTCAGTTACACACGTGCAAACTTAGACGTCTTGTCTTCTTTTATGAAGTACGTTAAGACTATGCTAAATATCTCTAGATGAAGGGTAAGTTAGATTTAAAGTATGTACTTTGCTCTGTTTCAAAAGTTGTAGTTTAGCTTTAGTTCCAAATGTTGGATCTAGAACACTGTACCAAATTCTCAGATCATGAGGATTTTGAATTCCTCAATTTGAACCATATGTTCAAATCTTCATAAAATTTCTGAAAACTGTAAATAAAAGCAACGGATGAGTACAAACATAAAGTAAAGACAAACAAGAGAAAAGGCTTTCACATAAACCCTTTGTTTCTTTTTGGATACGTATCTTTAGTCCTCGTTAGCTTACCATAGAATATAAGTATTGGATCAAATATATTGAGATTCTTTAAGGTTCAATTTTTTAAAATTCTTTTCAAGATTATCACTCACTTCATTATCATGACAATAATATTAATTTATGACATTGTATCCTATTTAGTTTCATTTTTTTTTCAAAAATGACGTAATATTAAAATTTTAAAGTTTTAATATGATATTGTTTTAGAATTATTAATAAATTAAAAATTAAAAAATATGATCAAAAGAGATGAGAGTGGTTAAACAATACTAAGTGAGGGTAAGTGAGTGATCGTTTCCAAATATGAAAATTGAAACAAAAACAAGGTCAAACTACAAAGATATAATGTACTCAAAGTAA
>JANPWU010000007.1:21549770-21561042 GCA_024707465.1 Erythroxylum daphnites
AATCATTTTCATCAATCTGGCTCTCCATGATTAGGACTCAAAAATTGATGAATCACAAATCATTTATATTTAACTGTTAGATAAGTACAATTCTTTTATTCTATTGCATCCAATTGTATAAAAAAATTCTAATTATTTGAAGATTTATGTTTTTTTATTTAAAATGGAATGTTTATAGAATCCCCATAATGTAATAAATGAAAAAGCTTACTTTAAACTTGTTAAGAATAAGTAATTTGTTCGAAAGGTGCATTATCAATGATTAAAAAATTCAACTGTATCAATAGTGAAAACTTCAAACCATTGAATTTTTCGTTTCGATTTTTAACTTTTCGGTTCAATTTACTTTAATAACTTTAGTTATTAAAATTGATCAATTTATTAATTAACCGGTCAATTTTAATAAATTAATAAGTTTTTATAAATCATAATAATTCAATTAATTTTTATTTGACAATATCTTTTTTAAAATTAAATTTCAAGATAATCCCTTTTAATCATATTTCAAATTCTTTAATTTTATTCAATCTTTAGCTAGTTTTGTGACGATCTAATACCGATTGAATCTTTTAAATCTTAAACCTGTTATAATAGGTTAACTTCCAATCTAATTTTTAAAACATTAATTATTATAATTAAATTATAAAACTAACTCGCTCTCAATTTAGGAAGTCTAACTGGAGCAATAGCAATAAGTGAGAGAAAAGATAATATTATAATATTATTTTTATGTCATATATCAAATATAACATAAGTGAATAATAATAATTGTTATTAAAATTTAAATTAATACAAATGCTACTTTAATTATAGGAAATTCTATCATATTGATGAGTTTAATACATTAGAATCTCTTATAATTTTACATTTTTCTTTCCAATTTTTATAATTTAACAAGCATTACTTATCTCTATAATAATATTTAGGGTTAATATTATTTTCAAAGATGCTTATACAGGGAAAATACAATAACAATAAAAAACAACTTTATAATTTGATAAGGTTTAGTAATACGGAAGCTTATCCTTAAATGGTAAGATTTATTTCAGAAAAATGATATTGATATGCCAAATTTTGGGTAAAGTGCTCGAGATTGTCCGAACCAACATTTCTTCGTAAAAGTAGCCAACTTATTTATAATAATAAACTAATGTGAACAGGGGAAAGCAAACATGAACAACCAAAATAAAATATAAGGTTGGTTACATTTCCAATATGTTAGTGTAAACAATGGTTGAATTTTTTCTTTTTTTTTTAAACTCACGAGATATTTTAGAAAAATTTTAACTATAAAAAGACGTTTTTAAATTATTCACTTTTAAACTAATCTTTGCCAATATTGAGTCAGCCCGCAAAGAATAGTGCTGACTAAATAGATGTTTCTATTTTTAGAATTCGAACTAAATGAGAGTATTGAACCTCGTACCAACCTTTTTAGTTGTGGTTGAGTTGAATTGCTAAGTTACTGACATGGGTCTGAAACAGATCAGAAAGGAAAAAAATGACACGTTTTAGATTAGATAGTAATCTCTTCACTTACAAAGTCAACAACGCCAACCATTATCTGTCTGTCTCTTCACAACTTCTTGTCGTCGTCTAGAATTTAAAGCAACATTTATTTACCCCAGGCACATGTTAATTGACGAGGGCCTTTTTTTTTTTAACTTAAGTAAATTTACGAATTTAAATTATTCTAATTTATGTAACTGTTTAAAATTTAAGGTCAAAATTTTACTTTTTATAAGGAAGTTATTCGATTGAAGCGAGAATTAATATAGATATAGATAGTTTAAAGATGTATTTTAGAAAGCACCTTACGAGAAGAAGAAAAAAAGCAACATTTATTTACCAAACCAAGTAAAAGTGAGTGCTCGAAGGAAAAATAGGCAGAGATAAAGTGAAAAAATAGAGAATGAAGAAAAAAAAAACAGTAGAAAACAGTGAATATGCACTTAATCATGCGTTTATTGTTTTTTCTGTGATCTGGCATAGGGAGTAGGCAAGCTGCAAACTTCTCGGGAAAATAACAATTGGTTTTTTTTTTTTCAGAGGAAAGAAAACAATTCTAATCCCCTATGAAGGGATCTATAGTAAAGGGTTCTCTGCTTGTTTCAGTGGAGTGCATCCAAAAGGTTCTAGGGAGGCTCCCGTAGAAAATGAAGTCCCGACGCTGCGACCGATCTTAGAGATGCCAAATGATCCGCACAGCGGTTCCTCTCTCGAAGCGTATGATCCAATTGTACGTCCCAGGCATGATGAAGTAAGTCCCGAATTCTTGAAACCAAAAAAAGAAAACTCAGTCAAATTAAAACGGGAAGACGAAAGAAGATTAATGACTTGTAGGGAGTCCACTTCCAGAAGCACGCGTCTATAACCCCAACCTCAGGCCAGCAGAAACCCAGAATACACTCCATTGAGTTCCGCCAGGAGAAGAGTGCCGACGCCAATCCGTTGTAAGAAACCCCCGCACCAGTGCCCCTGACAGTTGCGAATAAGGTCTCCAGCAGAAGCAATATTAGAGCCCAATTGCACGGCCCCATCCGTATTTAACTTGACCCAACCGTCGAGAGAAGGATGCCACCCAACTAACAAGGCCAAAGGCAGACCCTGCGACGGAAAGATCCGATGTTCCAGCACACTGGCTCGAAGGATCGAGTTTGTGTAAGCCATGACAATAGTGTGACCATTAGTAGGCCAAGTAAAACCCGGCTCAAAAATGCTACTATTCCGCCATTTTCACAAAAACCAACAGGCAACCCCAAAAACAGTAACCCACGCAGCCTGATGGACGTGCATATGGTTATGAAGATTAAAATGGATCTATTGTCCTTTCGCCTGACTAAAAAAATCCCTTCCGACCATAGAAACAGGAAATTGGTGCCAGAAGGACTGGACCCTAGGACAATCCCGAAGAACATGAAGGGAACAATTGGCTCTTTTTTTTTTGTTGATACCGAGGGCAATGCCCTTACAAACTGACTAGCAAAAATAAGTGATATCAACAAGATCATTGAAGAGCCAAGAGGTGGTACAATCAGGTGGTTCCAAAAGAAAATGCACTCCCGGAGCGAAAGTGTAGGCATGGTGAGAGAGGCTATCGGTCACGAAGTTTCCTTTCTAATGAATGTGCGAAAGATGGGCAGAATCGAAAGCATTAAGAAGCTGTCTAAGTTGACGGACGAGGCTTAAACAGCTTTCACTAGGTGAAGCAACATCATTAATCATATCAACCGCAATAGCATTGTCAACCTCAATCAAAATATTACGAGCATTAATAGAGAGCGCGTATTCAAGACTATGAAGAATACTCCCAATCTCCGCTTGGAGTGGTATATATTCTACTGGCGCACATTAACACTCCCATCCTCACCACGTGGATACCATTTTCAGGTTCTTAGTGTCTTGCTCTGTTTTCATGCTTAATCCAAGATCAAGAAATGCCATTATTTATGCTTTGTAAAATTTTCTTTGCTTCTTTTTCCAACAACTTGCGTACATGTTGGTTTCTAATCATGTTTTCTTGGTTTTGATCATTTTTTTTTTATGTTTCTCGCTAATACACGAACTTATTCTAGTTACTTAGCAAGTCACCTGACAAATTCCAAAACAGAGAAAACAATCAGTGTTCTTTGGTCAAAATTACCATATTTTCAAGAAGTCAAAAAGGCTGAGGAAACCATTCAATCTGACAGGTAAGATGTAACCTATCAGTTTTGGAATCCCTGTCAAAGTCTGGATGCGTTCCAAATTGTCTTTAATTCAGTCTTGCTCTGTATATCCAAAAAAGATTTGAAAATGAACTTAGAACCCGTAATTCTGTCTGCACAGGAAAACACAATGGTAACGGTTTATCAATCTGCCATACATTTGTCACTAGGGGCTTTTGTTTCTTTTCCCAGACCATTACAATATAATCCCTCCTCTTTCATTCCTCCTTTCCCCACATTTACTGAAGCATCTAGGCTCTGTTTCTTTTCAGTACTCTGTTTTTTAGAACTGTAATCGGTGTAAGTTTGCTAATAGATGGGGAAGTTTTTGAACAGTTTCTCGACGAGGCACTTGCTGGTAGCTTCTTTGGCTCTGAACGTGAGCTTGCTTTTGAGGGTCTTCTTCAAAACTGGGGCAGATGGTCTTGATGGAGTGTCACTGCTGAAGCAAGTGGTAACGTTGGCAGCTATTGGTGGTCTTTTGTCTGAACTGCATGCTTTTCAGCGGACACAAAAGACAACCACGTCTTCTTCGTCTACTTCATCTTCTACTGTTACTATTGCCAACCTAGGAAAAGACAGGGTCATCAATCTCGACCAGTAAGTGTGACTAACTCGGTCTATCTTTTCCTTACTTTCTTTCTTTTTTTCTTTTTTGTTTTTGTTTGATATTAACTATCTTCTCAAAAGCTTTATGATTTGATACTAACCTGGTTTCGAACTTTGCAGTGCATCAGTTATCATCTTTTTTCATGGTTTTGGTTTGGTAGAGTTTTGTTTTGTCTCAGTAAATTTTGACCAAACTACAAATTTGACCTTCCATTTTCCTCTTTCTAAAGTTTTTCCCTTTTCTCGCACAAATGGCTATTCCAAGCCTTGAAGGTCGTAAAGACTCGTGCTTGGAAACGGTCTACTGTGTAGAGAAAGGAACTAAGTTCTTCCCTTTTCCGCACATGGCGTCGGCTGTTCTTTTGTAATCTCTCTGTTCCCAACTCGAAGGGTGAATTGCTAGTGTGCTCAAATAGCAAGGATCTCACCTTGGACGGTAATTGTTCACTGTTTGACCCACCGTCGTAATTATTCACCTCACTAACTCCTACTCTTTGCTGGTGGACCTCAAACGGCCTAAATAAGTCTTGAAAAGTAGCCTTCAAGACATTTTTGGTTTTGTTAAATCTAACTTTAGGTATGTCGTGGTGAAGCTGGAGAGACCAAGATATTTGTTTGTGGGTCCCTGTGGATCATTTCAGCAGAATGCATGCAGCCCTTATTTTGTCCTTTGCAATAGATCTAAAAGAACAAACTTTCTTTGGGGTGTGTGAGGCCTTGGGATCCGGGACCAAATAATCTTTTCTTAGTATTTTATGTCTAGTTATATGAAAATTCATGAATTTAATAAATACGACTTACAAAAATTAAATGACTGTCTTTTTTTTAAAACAGGGGGCACACATTAGTTGGGAACAAAAGATATGTTCTCATGCGATCTGAGTTTGTCATATTCTTCTTTGTAACTTTTTATAAAGTTTTTCAAAGATCCTCCTTTTTGTTTTATATTATAAGAAGTGGGCTTTGTTAATCAACCACTTTGTGGGTCCTCGTAACAAATATTTTTGACACTTATGAAGAAAAAGAAAGTTTGAAAAAAGAGAGAATTTATATTGTATATTCTTTATAAATTACAATCATTTATATAGTAGAGCATTGAAATCTTAGTCAAATATGTGAATTACACAATTACTATACATAGTTGTACAAATAAAGAATGATTTCCTGATTATTTGCTTAATAGAATTTATCAAGTATATGTGAATACTCCCTCTCAAGCTGGATCCGGAAGATTAATGGATCCAAGCTTACTTAATAATCATTGGAATTGAGCTGAAGGTAAGACCTTAGTAAACGCATCTACCAATTGATAAATAAGCTTTGACTAAACTTACTCGCAAATGTAATGACAATCGACCTCGATATGTTTTGTTCTTTCGTGAAACATAGCATTTGCTGCAATGTGCATAGCTACTTGGTTGTCACAAAATAAAGTCATTGGAGCATCAAAAGGACTGGCCAAATTAGAAAGAAGGTGTTGAAGCCAGATAATTTCACATGCAGCAGTTGCCATAGCTCGGTACTCGATCTCTACACTAGAGCGAGCTACTACATGTTTCTTGCTTTTTAATCAGACCAAATTACCTCCAACCAACATATACTATCTAGTAGTTGAGCGTCTGTCAATTGCATCTCCAGCCCAATCTAAATCATTGTAGCCTTCAACATTGATATGTCCATTTCAAGTAATAACAATCCCACGACCAATTAATCCTTTCAAATCATTCTTCAATTTACTGTCCACAGGAGTAGAAGCAGGTTTTGAATTTGTCATACTTATTTCTAGAAGCAAATCCAAAATGTATTTGCGTTGGTTAAGAAGGAAATCTTTGCTAGAAATTGGAATCTCAATTCTCAAAAAGTATTTCATGGCTCAAGATCCTTAACTGGAAATCATTGTTGCAGATGTTTCTTTAGTTTGCTGATTGAATTTTCATTATTTCCCGTCACAATAAGATCATCTACATATATAAGCACCACCAACTTTTCAATCTTTCCAAGTCGAACATATAGTGATGAATCAGCAGTACTTTTTGAGAACCCAAGTCCTTCAAGAGTTGAACTCAGTTTGGCATGCCATGCTTGTGGACTTTGCTTTAATCTGTAGATGGATTTATGAAGTTTACATACCAAGTTTGGATTACCATGTTGCGAATGACCAGAAGGAAGTTTCATTAGGACTTCTTCTTCGAGATCTCTACATAGGAAGGCGTTTGTTACATCCATTTGAGATAGTGACCACCCATTATTGATGGCCACTGATAACAACACTCGAACTGTAGTCATTTTTGCAACTGCAGCAAAAGTTTCCTTGTAATCTACCCCATATTCCTATATAAATCCTTGAGCTACCAGACACGCCTTATGGTGATCAATTGATCTATCAGATTTGAATTTTGTTTTGTATACAATATACTCATCGACATCCGACTGTTTGTTTTCCGCTAGGAAGATGTATGATACTCCAGGTGTCATTCTTTGTAAGTGCTTTTAGTTCATAATCCATAGCTTGCCTCCGAGAAAGAGCCTTGGAGCACTAGCAAAAATTGCTCTTTTGTGACCTTAAGGTTATATATAGTAGAGCATTGAAACCTTAGTCAAATATGTGAATATACAGTTGCTCTACATAGCCATACAAATAAGGAATGATTTCCTGATTATTTGCTGAATAGAATCTGTCAAGTTTCTGTTAACAACTTACTAATTGCAACTGGATCTTTTACTCGATCCCCACATTATCATTTGATAGATGTTTTAGCATTACATACAATCACACAATTATAGATGTATATTCTTTTGATGTCTTTGTTTAATGCAGTGGCGATCCGACAATGTACGAGAGGTATTGGCAGCAAGTAGGCGATAAATCTAGTATTTTGATTCCTGGTTGGAGATCAGTGAGCTACTTCTCTGATGTTGGGAACGTTTGCTGGTTCCTGGAACCTGAGTTTGCCAAGCAGGTAACTAGGCTCCATAAGATTGTTGGAAATGCAAAAACTGAGGGCCGTCACATTGTTGTTGGAACGGGTTCAACACAGCTAGTCCAAGCCCTCTTGTACGCTCTGAGCCCACAAGACGCAAAGGAACCGATCAATGTCGTATCTGCAGCTCCTTACTACTCCGTGAGTATAAAGAATGACCTTGTGCATCTTTGACCATCATGTGTCCATGGCTGCTTTGGCCTGGCCTAACATAACTTTACCTATACTGCAGTCTTATCCGGATATTGCTGACTGCCTCAAGTCAGGCCTCTATAAATGGGCTGGAGATGCTCGGAGTTTTAATAAGGACGGACCATACATTGAAATAGTTAATACGCCTAATAATCCTGATGGCACTTCCAGGCAGGCAGTTGTTAACAGAAGTAAAGGGATATTGTTTTATGATTTGGCTTACTACTGGCCACAGTATACACCAATAACTTCTCCGGCTGATCATGACATTATGTTATTCACTGTCTCCAAATGCACTGGACATGCTGGAATGCGCATTGGGTAAGGCTACATGATTTACCTTACAGTTGCTTAAGATAATGAATGCAGATATAGCTTGTTATCTTTTGCTTGTAATGAAACTATGAGCGCAACTGCTTCAAAGGAAATGTGGACCATAAGGCTTTGATGTTAGTCTTTCTTTCATTTGCATCGTTTAGTTGGGCTCTTGTTAAAGACTTGGAGATAGCAAAGAAGATGATCAAGTACATCGAGCTCACCACCATAGGAGTATCCAAGGATTCACAGCTACGAGCAGCTAAGGTACTGACAGTTGTGTCTGACAGTGTCGAACATCCCAAGACAAAGGAAGAGTCCTTCTTTGATTTTGGCTACAGCAAGATGTCTGAGAGGTGGAAATTACTGAAGGCTGCAGTGGAACAAAGCGGTCTCTTTACTTTGCCCGAGTTATCCCCAGAATTCTGCAAGTTCTCTGGCAAACTCTTCGGGACTCAACCAGGTAAAAAGAAACGAATGACTACTACGTGAAAACCCCATTATTTACTATTAAGTTAATTAGCTATAAATTTCCATACAAACATGGTGTGCTGTACAGCTTTTGCATGGCTGAAATGTAACGGACCAGTTGAAGACTGTGAGGCACTTCTCCGTGAAAACAAGATCTTAACAAGGAGAGGGAAGCATTTTGGAGCGAGCCGTCAGTATGTGAGAATAAGCATGCTGGATCGGGAGGAAAACATCGGTCTGTTCATAGAACGGCTATCCAAAATCCGCATAGAAAAACCTATGTAATGTAAGTAGATATAGAGAGGGTCTGTACTGGGCAACCTATGTGTTCCTAAACTTGCAGAAGTATAGGAAGGTTCAATGTTAATTCCTTCTGTTAAATATTTCCCATCTCCATCTCTTTCAACTTGAATTAATGTGGAAATGGTATAAAACAGTAAATCCACCACACAAGTCCTAAAAGTTTGAAGTTAATTAAGGACGAAGGACCATGACGTGCAAAATTTGGAACATACTAGCCAAATGGTTACGATAAAGACACAATAAGTTTTTTTTTTTTTTTGGGTGTAAAAGGGAGCCTAAAACAAAATTAGTGGCGAAGGATGGCTAGAGAGAAAGCATCGTCCAACAGCAACTGTCGAATTCCAGGGAGGGGCTCCTCCCAAAGATACCAACGGTGGCGGTGTAGGGTGCCGTGTCGGGCCAAATGATCTGCACAGCAATTACCTTCTCGAAGGGTGTGAACAAAGGAACAAAGCCAGGCCCGGCGCACAAAGGTCTGGATGTCCTCAATAACATGCAGGTAGGGGTGGGAGCGCGGGCAGTGTTGCACGATGAGGTCAATGGCATCCTAGGAGTCCGATTCAACAATCAATGAACGATAGCCTCGCTGCGAAGCGACAACCAAACCCTGTTGAATCGCACGAAGTTCAGCAAGCAAAATAGGGGCGTGACCGAGGAAACCCGAGAAACCTGCAAGCCAAGTCCCCTGCCCATCACGAAAGAGTCCACCAAAACCAGCAGGGCCCGGGTTGCCGGCCGATCTACCATCCACATTGAGCTTGACAAAACCTGGGGGTGGAGCCTACCAGGTGATCCATCGAGGCGGCTGGCGGACGGGGGCCGACGAAGAGAAACTAGAGCAGTCGTCATAGAGCCGCAAGAACCACCGAACCTGTCCCACCATGGACAAAGTCGCGTGTTGAAAGATCTCCTTGTTTCGGGCATTCCAAATAATCCAAGCCGCAATGACAAATCGAAGCACAAGATGAGCCGGGCGTGAAGTATCAAAAACGTAGTGATTGATCCAATCAACGACATCCAGTCGGAAGAAGGAATCATCAACACGTCCAAGGACAGAATACCACAACGGCTTCGCCCAGATGCAGTCCCGCAAGGCATGTTGATGGGATTCCCATCCTTGCCCACACCTTTGGCAAAAGGGAGACGAAGCCATTCCCCGCTGAAAGCAGAGCTATTCGTGGGGAGACAGGCCCAACGAATCTGCCAAATGAAGAAGCGGAACTTTTGGGGAAGAGGAAGCTTCCACAAGCTAGCCCAGTGCATGCGAAGGTCAGGGGGCCGAGGCTCACTAGTGAGAAACTCATAGCCAGTGCAGACAGTGTAACGGCCAGTCGGCGATTCCCCCCAAAATAAAGTATCCGCTACGGTTCCAGAACGGGGAACAGGAAGAGCCATAATAGAGAGATACACATCAGGGGCTAAGGGTGTGTGTAGCCGTGAGATGTTCCACCGGCGACAAGTTGTGAGAATATCTCTCACCATTAACCGCTCATCTGCACCAGCGATCTGGGGATGTTGAAGGCGGAGAGAAGTGTCACCCACCCACCGATCATTCCAGAGGGAGATGGTAGCCCCATAGCCAATCCACCAGCAAAAACCATCACGAAGGTAGGGCAGGGCTTTACAGATGGCTTTCCAGCCCATGGAGGCAGACGGGGTAGCCTGGCAGTCAAGCAGAGAGGAAGTCTGTAGGTACTTATCCCGCAGCACATCAATCCATAATTTCCAGCTGGGCTGAAGGAGATCCCAGACAAGTTTACCCAACATGGCGAGGTTATTATCTCGAGCCTTCCGGAGGCCAAGACCCCCCTGAGATTTAGGACTACACACAGCTTCCCAATTCAAGAGGTGGAGGCCAGAACCATCGGAATTCCGCCATAAGAAGTCCCGGCAACATTTATCGAGGACATCACAAACTCCCGCAGGAAACCAGGACGTTTGCATGCGATAAAAAGGGATGGAGGCTAAGGTGGATTGCGTCAACGTTAATCGCCCAGCCTTGTTCAGAAGCTTTGCCTTCCAGCCTTGCAACCGAGACTGAACCCGATCCACCACCCCCTGGAAGTCACCTTTCCGGTTAGTGCCAGTGGTAGGGACCCCTAGATAAGTAACCAAATCAGGCGTGAAGTTGAGCCGGAAAAGTCGGCGCAAACGGGTCTTGTGTCGACGAGGGACGCCCGGGGAGATGAAGGAACGAGACTTCCGCTCATTTATAATCAATCCCGAGCAGGAGCAGAACTGGTGTAAGGTGTCCAAAGCCGCCCTGCATCCAGAAACCGAAGCCTGCGAAAATAAAAGCACATCATCAGCAAATAACAGGTGAGAAAGAAGGGGTCCATTACCTGAGACTTTCAGAGCCCGCCATTGTCGATCGTGGACGCGGGAGGAGATGAGCATGGAGAGTTTCTCCATGCAGAGAACAAACAAGTAGGGGGAAAGTGGATCCCCTTGGCAAAGACCTCGGCGTGGGAGAAATTCAGGTAAACTTGAGCCATTCCAGAGAATCGAGAGGCAGGTAGTAGACACACATGACATAATGAGGGAGATGATGAGCGGAGGGAAACCAAAATCTAGCAGGGTCTTGTAACACCCAAATACCCCCTGGGAGGATACATGGATGCCACCCAAGACAGAACAAATAAAACAGAATCTCAAACACATATACCTTACATATTGTAATCTCAGAACAAAAAT
>JANPWU010000007.1:22380052-22390783 GCA_024707465.1 Erythroxylum daphnites
CTTCCCGGGGTCGTTTCTTAACTTCATCAATAATCATATCAGTATTTTCCTTTCCCTTGAGAGCAGCCTCTAGCGTCTCAGCAGTCACAGAAGTTTCCATAACAGAGACGACAGATGCAGTCTTAGGAAAGTCAACATGTCGTGCAAATTGAAATTGTCTGGAAAAAGATCCATAATTGTTAACAACCCGATTCTGTTTGGATCTGTCTGCCCCCACATAAGGGATCCCTTGATTACTGGACCTGCCTTCAACGGAAGCGGGATAAGCGGGATCTCTTCTTCACTGATTTGGTTGGATTTTATTTTGAATTCGAAACTCCGATCTGATTTCCTCCTGCCATTCCCGTTTAATCTCCTCCTCCAGCAACTCAGTGAGCTTTACACAGCAAGATTCACTATGCCCAATGATCCCACACAGATAACAAATGAGGGGAATCCTTTCATAGTTAAAAGCAACTTCAAAGAAATCACTCCCCTCCTTACGGATTTTCTTGGTTCTCATAAGTGGTTTAGTGATGTTTAATCAAACTCTAATACGCATGTAATCAACAAACGAATGCCGCTTGTTACCCATATCGTAGTCCAGAAAAACGCCCATGATATTGCCTAAAGCAATCGCCAAGGATTCCGAAGCAAAACCCGGGGGGAGATCGTGAACTCTAACCCAAAAATCAGCATACCGAAACTCCACATCCTCTGGGTTTTCCCCCTCGTTCAGCTGATGAATCAAGAGAATACAGTTATTAAAGCTCCATGGCCCTCCTGCCATCATTTTCGACAATGTGAAAAAATTGGAACAGATAAAGTCCCTCCCCTCCAAACGGTTTGATCGAGCAGCCTTTAATGGGGCGCCATAGATTAAGGAGGGTCCTTTCCATAGCTTTGAAATTAATATGCCGTTCGCTCAGAAATCTACCCAGCAAACACAAGTTGTAATCAAGGCGGCTTGCTTCTATCTCAGAAGCCTTAATCACCAGTTCAGCATCTTCTTTATCCCAAATGGATAAGCATTGGAAAGCAGGCTCCATATCTAGCAGACAAGAAACAGAGAAAACAGAAAGAAAACAGAGAGATACTGTTACCGGAACAAGAACATGCACAAAGGCATGACGAAAACTTGCACCCTTAGAGAGACAAGGGCAAGACAAAAACTCGATACGGGTATTCTGAACTAACTTCTTAAATGCTATGATATTGCTAAATTCGAAGATCCACCCCATATCAACTGGCTCGGATGGTCCACTTGGGATGCATTTTACACTAAAGTGAATCCCCACGGAATCAAAGAGGTTGTTCTACCTTTATTTCTGAATTTTCTTATAGATTTTGACAGATGGAAGGTGTTCTCCGAAATTTCTGATCATAGCTGAAGGTTGGCAAGACACTCGCAACAGATCGTCCTTAAAGGAAGGTGAAACACCACGCAATGCAACTATGTCCTGTAGTCTGTGATCCTATTTCCATAGGCAGCCATGTGCATCAAACTGCAGAAAAATTAATGTTCCTTGTGATTTCATAGGTTATTAGCAGATATCAAAGAGAACAAAAAGTTCAGGAGTTTCGACCCTGAAGGTCGTGGCAATCTTGGTCAATTCATCCAAACCATTAGAGAGAAATATGGTCTAAAGTTCAGTATTTCTCCAGTCATTTGATTTGGTTGATTTTCTTTGTTGCTGAGATTATATAATACTGAGATGAACATCTTCGAAAATTGCAGTTTTGTATATATGTGGCATGCTTTAGTTGGTTATGGGGAGGACTTGACCTGCATCTGAAGCGGTGAAAAGATATAATCCTTGCTGCTGTTGCTTTTAACAGCTTTCTTATGAGACAGATTTTGGCACCTAACTGGGATATGTTTCTAGTAAGATGTCTTTCAATTTTCTCTAGTTTTATTAGTATAGGAATTAGAAAAGGGAGGTGCACCAGATGCTTTGTTCATGTAAGGCCTCAAGTTTAAATTAGTCAAACAATAACTCACTCTTTTTCGGGTTAAGAAAATTATAAGAGTCTAAAATGGATAATAATTTTAGAATATAAAAACAATGTGTGAATAATGTATAAAACATATTTTAGTTATATAAATATTTGGTTATATTAAAGTTAAGTATTATGATTAAATTGGAAATATTTTTAATTTAATAACTCTATTTATTAAATTATTATAAAATATTTTTAGATACAATAATCATTTTAAAATATATTTTTATTTTATCCCTAATAAAACGACTTCTAATTAAAGAAGGTACTTTTTCGTTTCTAACAAGCTCCTTATTAGTGGCGTTAGAACTTAGAAGAGTTTGTAATATCTAGACATTATTCATAAAATATTTAGATGAAAATAAATAATTTCTGGTGCAAAGAAAAACATTAGAATGAATAGTACTTATAACAAAGCAAAATGTATTTCTCTATATAAATTGTGAGTATAACATTCTTATAGGTTCTAAAATATAAATTAATATTTGTAACTTAGTAAATGAATGTCTGTATTATAACTCATCTTTTTTGTTGATAATAATATTTTATGTCCTTTTTCTTCCAATCTTAATTAAGTTATTATTATTATGCTCTATCCACCTAATTATTTGAATAAGTGTCATCAAAGCTTAATTAGGGTCCATACATTTGCTTATTGTATGCTCTACATTTCTCACTATAAGTGAATCCTCCATATTAGAAAATAAGTTAGGTATTATTCACTCTCTTAAAATATTGGATACTATTCAAGTATAAAATCGATATTTACGTGAAAAATAATGGGAGCTATTTTTTAAAACTTAGTAATTTAAAGTAGAAGCAATAGTAGCCAAATTTAAGATTAAGATGTTCAATGAAAATAATTTCTAGTTGTGAAAGACGAACATGAAAGTTATCCTCACAAAGGATATTTTGATATCAAATTATCCTTCAAGATTTTGAATTTGCTAAGTGGATTAATTATGCGAACAAAGAAGAAAATGTTCTAAGATGCCGTTAATGGCAGAGAGGTAACTAAACAAGTGAAATTAAGTTAAACTAAAAGATGACCATTAATTAGCCTAATTTGAGTTAAGGTTGAAAACTTGAATTTAAACATAACCTCCAACATAATTGTGTACTAATTCATGTGACCTTATAAAAAATTCGATTGTAAGAAATGGTCTCAATAGCATGTCCACACTATATCTAAATTCTCAAATTTGCTAAAAGGATTCACAGTCTCAGGTATATGATTGTTAATTCTAACATGTGTCTATCTTCACAAATTTACAAAAAGGATCCACAGTCTCAAGCACGAGCATATCTCAAAACCTATCCAACTTCACAAAGTTAAATAAAGATTTAGGGTGTTAGACACAGGCATGTCCCAGACCATTTCTACTAACGATAAATAGTTTGTAACCAACACGACTTAGCCTAGAATCATGTCACGTATCATATCCATGTGAAAATTAAAAACGTTATAAAAAGAAAAATTACAACATGAAATTCATGAATTAGTGAGCAAGATAGTAATAGGATCGAATGTTGCAACTTAATCATCATAGCATAATTAATGATGATAATATATAGTTGTGGCATCGTATATTAGGTCACATGAACGAGTGATGACTTCAAATGACGAGTAAGGAAAGGTTGTTTAATGGAGCTGTGACTAGCAAGATGAAGTTTTACGAGTCTTATGTTCTTGACAAGTAGCGTAGGGTTAAATTATGTTTAGGTATATTTCCATTTACATATT
The DNA here is from genome assembly GCA_024707465.1 of Erythroxylum daphnites. Lineage (NCBI taxonomy): Eukaryota > Viridiplantae > Streptophyta > Magnoliopsida > Malpighiales > Erythroxylaceae > Erythroxylum > Erythroxylum daphnites. The sequence continues at coordinate 22,383,777 of JANPWU010000007.1, forward strand.
TGATTTTATTCATTTATATTTATGGGATCTTACTCCAATTCAATCTCATAAAGGATACAATAACTTCGTTACATTTATTGATGATTACTTAAGAAAATTTTAGGTGTAATTTTTGAAATAGAAAGATGAAGTATTTGGAAAGTTCAAGTTATGGAAGAAGATGTTTAAAAAATGTACCAAAAAATATGTCAAGACACTCAGAACAAATACTGGGCTAGAATTTTGAAATAATTCATTTGATGAGTTTTATAGGGAGTAAGGTATAATGAGACATCACACTACATGCCAAACACCAAAGTAAAATGGAGCTACAAAACACATTGAACCTAACATTTACACAGCTTGCTTGATGTATGTAGTTTAATATTAAACTTTGAAGTAATTTTGTACTAAAGCAGTTAACACTATTGCTTATTTGGTGAATATATCTCTACTATAGATTTTTAAACTTATCGAGAGGTATGGTATGATATTGCCCTCTGATTATTTTGGTTTGAAGATATTTAATTGTCTTTCATATACTTAAGTTAATGATAGTAAACTAGAGCCTATGATAATGAAATACATGTTTTTAAGGTATGTTGTTGAAGTTAAAGGGTAAAAATTATGGTGAACTAAAAATGATAGAACTCTAAGATTTATTATTAGCATAAATATAACTTTTGATTAGTGATAGCAATCATTGTCTAGTCCAAAGTTAATAGGCTCGATTAGAGTTGATCGAACTTTAAGTTGGGTTTAGACTTCTTTTAAATTTTTTGGCTTTGAGTGCCGAAGTTTGACCATGTCTGAAGCCCAAATATGTTAAGTAAAATGACACCATTTTGAATAAAACAACGTTATTTTTAATTTTAAATAGGATTTCTCTTAATCTAAAGCTTCTCCCTTGATGAATCAAAAGCAGTGGAATGGTAACTTTAGAAGATTCAATTTACTTGAGCACTTTCTTCCTTAGATCACCGATATTAGCAGGCATGATTCAGTTACATGGGTCCCAGATGCCTTAGGTCATTTTAGCAACAAGTCTTGCTATAAGGCTTTGTAGGAAGGCGAGAGGTACGTTCCTTGGTTCAATCTTCTTTAGAAACGCTCCTTTAATCCAAAAGCTTCTATGTTCACTTGGCTAATTATTAAGAATAGATTCCGTATGAAAAAAAAGGTGGTTTGGAACTTTTGACCCAATTTTGTTTTCTTTGAAAGGAGATGGAAGAAACTATAGACTATTTATTCTTTTAATGTAGTTACTATAAAGCAGTTTGAAAGAGAGTTTTACATTTGTTGCCTGTTGCTTATTGCCTTCTTAAATTATGATTGAACTTCATCTTTAAATTGGATAATTTGTACTACTTAATTAAGGTTATAAGATACTCTCTTGTATAAAACTGCCTTTACAACGGCTATTTATTCTATATAGAAGGAAAGAAACAAGAGGATATACAAGAATAAGGAAGTTCACAAGTACCTTCTAGCTGAAAACATTGTCAACTGGATTCGGACTCTTATGATAGCTAAATCAAATAAACATAAACTATAGTTAGACATCAAATTCTAGATGGAATCTATAATGCATATTGTTAACGTTTTATAAATTTGTAATCTAATTTGTCTTTATTTTTGTATTTTTGACTATTTTTCATTTTTGTAAACTCATTGTAATGTTCACTTAGCTTCACTATCGTTAATTCAATTATTCAATTCCTAAAACCTGATCTTGATTGAGTTTAGGTTGGACCTAGGCCTGAACATAAATTTTCAAGTTAGGTTCAAACCTGGGGGCCTAAGCCCATCTCGATACATTACGAAGCTTATTTTTTAAGAGTTTGGTATATTTGTCTAAAGAGAAGAGCTTGAAGATCTTGCATATAAAAAGGATCAGAGTGCTGACTAGAAGGTAAAGTTTGAAATTGAAACTCCAAAAAGGGTTGTTTAAAATCAATCCATGGATGTGCAATAGGAACATCCATAAAGTATAGCATCAAGAAGGACAAGGAAAGAAATTAGGAAACCTATATATATTTAGCTTGTGGTAGTGTTAATGAAACTAATCAGGTGGCATATGCTTTAGCATTAACTGAAAATATAGGTGGTGTTGAACTCTGAACTTACAAGGATGAAATACAATCTTTGTATAAGAATAAGATATGGGAACTTTTATCATTACCAAAGGATGCAAAGTCAGTGAGATACAAATTGATCTTTAAGAAGAAAGAAGGTATCCTTGGTTATGAGCCAGCTAGGTCCAAGGTATAACTAGCAGCACAAGATTTCTCACAAAAGGAAGAAATTGATTATCATAACATGTTCTCAATAGTTGTGAAGCATAAGATCATGAGAGTTCATTTAACTATTATAAGTACATTCAATCTGAAGTTAGAGAAACCAATTGTGAAAATTGAGTTTTTCCATGGTAATTTAAAAGAACAAATTTATATGTCACAACTAGAAGGTTTTCTTGATTTTGAGAAGAAGTATCATGTATGTTTGTTGAAGAAATCCTTAGATAGGCTGAAATAATTGTTAAGGCAGTGGTTTTAGACGTTTGATACGTTTATATTGTCTCATGATTTTGCTCATAATTAGTTTGATAATTATGTTTAATCTAGGATGTTGGATAGTTCATGGGTCCATCTACTGCTATATATTAATGACATGTTAATTACAGGTAATAAAAGGTTGAAATTAACAATCTAAACAGCTTGTTGAACAGTGAGTTTGAGATGAAGGACTTGGGTGCAGTTAAGAAACTTTTGGGCATAGAGATTTGGAAGGACAATAGAGTAGGCTTGTTATACTTTTTAGAAAATAGGCTTGATATATTTATTATAATAAGTACATTAAAAATGTATTATAGTCCTTTCAAATAGATCACTCAAAGGCAAATTGTATTTCCTTAACAACACACTTTAAACTTGATGTTGGTTCATTACCTAGTTCAGATGCCGAGAAGGATTACATGAGGTAAGTCCTTATGCTAGTGTAGTTAGAAGTCTAATATATGTCATAGGATGTATAAAACTAAATCTAGCACATTCTGTTAGTATGGTAAGTAGGTTTATTAGTAATTCTAGGAAAGCTTACTAAAGAGTTGTTAAGTACATTATATGGTGCCTAAAAGGTATGAGAAATGTTTGTTTGGTTTATGATTCAAGTGATATAACTAGTGTTATTGTTGGTTATATTAATTCTAATACAGTGGAGATCTCTTGAGAAGGAGGTCTTTAAAATGATATATCTTTATCCTATTTGAATGTTTAGGCAGTTTGAAAATAATATTTCAATCGACAGTTTTTTCGTTTGTAACATAATCAAAATATGATAAAATAAACACACGCAAGAGGGGGGATGAATTGTAAGTAAAAAAGTTTGCAAGGTATTTTAAATCTTTAAAATCCTTCTTAAACAAAATGGGTTGATAAATGGAAAGGTCATATTAAACTTCGAAAGGAACCTGTCAACGTTTAAAAAGAAAGGATCATGTTAGTTATTTAAAATACGAAAGGAGTCTATTAATTGAAAGGATCCTATTCATGCTCAAAAGGAAAGGGGTTTGTCAATCAATAAGAGCCTGCTAGAGCTCAAATAGAAATAAACTTATAATTAATAGGAGTTTGTTGATGCTTAAAGCAAAAAGAACCTTTTACTTTATAGAAATAGAAAGAGCCTATTGAAAAACTGAAAGATCCTTTTGAAAACACAAACTTATAACGTAAAAATTTAAAAGTGAGGAAGAGAGAAAGAATGACACAGTAGATTTATACTAGTTCGATTAATAACCAAACCTACGTCTAGTTTCCAAGTATCCAACTTGAGTATTTCACTATAGGAATCCGAGTATTAAATTTGACGAGCCTCTCCAAGCTCACAAGTACATATTTTTCAAGGTTCCCCATCCTTCCACACTTGAAGTGTATAACAAGCTTCCAAAAGCTCACAGAAAAATAAAATGTAAAATCAAAAGTAAGTTCTCAAATAACAATTTCTTCTTTAATGGAGTTTTGCACTATTTTCATCTTGAGGAAGAACAAGAGTTTGTTGGTCTAGAGTAGGATCTAAGTTTTCTGCTACTCTTTCAGATCTTTTGTCTACCTAAACATTGTTTTGGAATTTGTATCCAAATTGATAGGGAATGGAAGGATGAAACTTAACTAGTGCATACCAATTTAGTTTTGTGAAAGGAACTCCATGATGATTGAAAATCTTGGTGCGCAACATCCCATAAGTAGGCAACTGGTGGTATTTTTATGATTCCCCTTATCCACCATGAAACTCAATATCATAGCTGGAAGATTCATTGTGTTCTCTTTTAGCAAATTATACACCACATAAGTCTCCAATAGATTGCACCTTTCAACTGAGCTACTCCTGGGAAAAATTGAGGTAGCTAAAAGCGATGCAAGGCATTGTGGTATTAAGTCTAATTATCTACTTCAAGGTCTCCTATCTTGGGTGTTCTTTACATGAAGGTAAATGGATTTGACAATTTCAACTAAATCCAAATTATCAACATCCCACTTATGAAAGGGAAAATTAGTTCTCCCTATAGGAGCTACTTCCAGTATATCTCCTAAGAATTCTCCAGAAATTAGAATTCATTCATGCACCCATAAGACAATGGCTAGCTTTCCATTAATTTCTTCCTTTTTCACATGCGTATAGAATATCCTAACTAGCTCACCTTATACTGTCTCATCTAATTTCAGAAAATTTTCCCAACTAAAGGTAACAAAGTAAGGAGAGATGGGTATACCTATTTCATCAAACATCACAAGAGGCAAGATTCGCCCAGTAACCACCGTTTTTTTTCTTGTACTGTGTCTTATAAAGGACTTCAGCTTCCATTGATTCAAACATTTTTTATGGTTTTGATGTCTTTGCCGTTTTTTTCTTTGGGAAATATCTCTTCTTGAGACAACTCTTTTCTATCAATAGAATCCTTAATAGTATCTTTAGTTACAGGTGCTTTGTCTTTCTTTATCTCTTCCCTTTTTCTTTTTCCTAACTTCTTCTTCCTCTTTCTTTTTAGCATCCTTGGTTTCTTTTTGTTCAGAACTTTTCCCAGCTTGATTTGCAAGACTTCCTTTGGTCCATGGTAGTCTAATTAATCGAGTAAATTCTTCATCTGAATCATTTGCATTTGTAATCCAGTGCACGTCAGGCACTTTCTTCTTTTGAGGTTTAAAGGAGAACGGTTTAGTAAGGCAAGCTTCATCATGGTTAACAGAAGAAGTTAGGGTTTGCTTTTGTCCTTTTGATTTTGTTCTTACCATTGTAGGTGAGTTTAGTAAAGTTTAAGAGAGAAAACAAGAGGCAATAAGAATGCAGAGAGTTAGGGTGCAGAGAGAATAAGCTACGCAGATGAGAATGACATGGATGAGAAAATGAGAGAAGTTTGCATAGGGTATATTAAGTGATTCCTGAGCGTTGATCACGTGAGAGGGATGAGTAGACGTACAGGCTAGAAGAGGAAGTGTAATTGGTTATGTATCTTCTGACAGACACATACATAGAGTTTTCAGACTGCTCGTGCGTTTTTTGAAAAGGATGAAATGACGTCAAGAATGACTCCCTATTTTTAGGACATGTGTCACTTAGAATGTCAACCCGATAAGCTTTATAAAAATAAGGGGAGCCTTTTAATCTAGAAGAAACCTACTATCCTAAAAGGAGGTTTCTAAACTAAGAGCGACCTTCTAAACTCTAAAGAGCCTACTAAACTAAGAGAGAGTTTTTAAGGAATCAGAATAGAAGGAGCCTGCTAAACAAAATGCAAAGACAAGTAGCAGAGAATGTTCATGCCAGGCTCTTTTCTTAACACGCAAAATCTATCTTTAGAGAGTAGCTTAGTGAAAATGTCAGCTACTTGATTCTCAGTATTAACATGCAAAAGATCAATGGTTCCTTCTAAAACATGATCTCTAAGAAAATGATGTTTGGTTTCTATATACTTAGTCCTAGAATGATGCATAGCATTTTTAAAAAAGATTTATAGAACTAATATTATCACATAATATAGAAATATGAGAAAACTTTAGAAAAATCCTCCAGTTGATGCTTCATCCATAAGATTTGAGCACAACAGCTGGCAACTGCTATATATTCCGCTTCAATCATCGAAAGCGCTATGCAATTTTGCTTCTTGCAGGACCAAGACACTAGACATCCTCTAAGAAATTGACAATGACCACTTGTGCTTTTTCTATCAACTTTACCACCTCCATAATCTACATCACAATAGCCCACTATGTCAAATAAATCAAATTTTGGATACCATATTCTAAAATCCATAGTTCCGTGGAGATATCGAAAGATTCTTTTGACTGCTAGAAGGTGGCTTTCTTTTGGATTTGATTAAAAGCATGCGCAAAGACACACACTAAGCATAATGTCTAATCTTGAGTTTGTAAGATATCATAGTGGTCTAATCATTCCTCTATACTTTGTCTCATCCGTAGCTTTGTCTTCTTCATTTTTATCAAGTTTAGTTCCAGTGTACATAGGAATACCCATCGGTTTGGCAATCTCAAAAAGATATTTTTTGATGAGTTCCTTTGTATATCTGTTTTACCTAATGAAGATTCCTTTTTCTGTTTTTCTAATTTGTAATCTGAGAAAGAATGTTGGACCCCGTTTCCGAGGCCCAACATTCTGACCCACACAGACATAGTGGACCCAAACCGAACACGAATTGATCACAAAATAGAGGAAAAACTCAATCAAGGAATTTGGATTGGATTTTTAATAAAAATAATCCCTCAGTTCTAACGGTTCCAACGCAATTGGAATTACTCAATTTGGATTTGAAATGAGGAAGTTATGATTAAAATACTATCCTAAAGAAAATGGCGAAACCGACCCTCTACCGACTTCAAGACAAAATCCGAAAATCTAGGAGGCTGAATCGCCATTCGGGTTCTTCATACAAGTTGTAGCATTTTAACTCTAGTTTAATTCAAAACAAGATTCGCCTCAATCCGAGCTCCGTAGCTCCGGATATTTGAAAATTAGTA
>JANPWU010000007.1:22696292-22707354 GCA_024707465.1 Erythroxylum daphnites
TCATTTATAGAGTATATGAATTATTCTAGAATGAATGGTCCATTGTGATAAGGCTACTTGGTGATTCCTATGATACCTTTTCCTGTTTGATTTAGTATATGGGCAAATTAAGTTTAGGGTCTGCAGTTAAGTTTAGGGTCCAGACCCTATATTTAATTGTCTATAATTATATTTCTCTAGTTACTACAATAGCTACTGAACTGTATCTCAACTCAGCAGGGAGCTACTTAATTGTCTCTAGTTACTACAATAGCTACTGAAGTGTATCTCAACTCAGCAGTGAGCTCTTCCACCAAGGGTACGGTTGTGTCGGCTTATCCCCCTCCTACCGTAAACCTAGTTACCCTCAAAAAAAGAAAAAAGAAAAGGAAAACTATGGTAGCTACTTTGGCTGTCATTTGTTGACTTATAATGAATTGATATAAGCTTAAGGAGGAGCCCTCGTTCTGCATGCTCTTTTTCTCAGTGGACAACTTTCTTAGTTAAAGAATTTATCGCTGCTTGTCCTTTTCTATTTCACAAATTACTATTTTTGAATCTAGTTATTGATTGTGATTGGCTTTTTGTAGCATGCCTTGTATTACTAGTACTTTGTTAGGTATTAGTGTGTCTGATAGAAAATATCGGAATCTTTTTTTTTTGCTCTGTTGCTCCGTTTTAACTATATGAAAACATGATTGTTGACTTCATTTTTGCTACAACATAAACAACTAACTGTAGCTTTTGCTTGCTCTCCAGTTACATTTGCTGTTCTTGGGGAGAAGACTACAGTTATGTCACCCGAAGTATTTATTAGTGCAGGTGTACCTTGCTGCAGGTGCTTTTTCCTTTCTGTTTATTTGGCTTCTTTGTACTGTCTTCTAGTTTCTGCTAACTTGACATTGTTGTAATTAGTCTGTAATGCACTCAATATAGTTCTTGAAAATATGACACTGTTGGTTTGAACTCACATTCATGTGATATAATAGGGATATTCGAATATGGGACGAAAGGGATACGTATTCATTGATGATGAGATTCCAGAGATTTATAATTTCATGCTATGATCTCTCTTTGCTTTCTGTGGGTGGTAATGTGGTTAAACATGAATATGATCTTTGTACTTGAGTGTCTACGTAGTCTAACCATTGCATCTATTCAATCAGGCTGGTTCAAAATGCTGGGGAGTTTGTTGTAACCTTCCCCAGAGCCTATCATTCAGGGTTCAGTCATGGTAATATCTATATCTGCCTGTTTATTTTCTTCTTTTGAGACATTGGAGACCTTTTGTTATTTTTATTGCATTTTCTAACTAGTGTAGATGCTTATTTTGTCAATGATTTTTAACTTTCAGGATTTAATTGTGGTGAGGCAGCTAATATTGCAACACCTGAATGGTTGAGGGTTGCTAAAGAAGCTGCTATTCGAAGAGCTTCAATTAATTACCCGCCCATGGTGTCTCATTTCCAGTTACTTTATGATCTTGCTCTAGAATTTTGTACAAGGTATATAGTTCATCAATAGTTTATTTGAATGATGAATCCATGGTTCGTTAGCATTTTCACTTTTCTTTTTATTATCGAATTAGCAATAACATTCTGTTTAAGACTTGTTGATTTGCAAGGTGTCCCCCCTTATGTAGTTAGATCTTGTTTTCTGGCTAAAATTCTGTACAGATTGTTTAAAATCTAGTCATATGTAGTCAAATTTGAAATCCATTATAGTCCAGCTGATTGCATAACTTTTTGTTGGATTGAAATTTCTATTCTACCTTTGTGCAAGATATCAGGTAAGTGTGATGAGCGTTTGTGATTGTGTCACATTTTTAGTTCCTTCTGTTGTGCTGTTTTTCACATGATGTTTCAATTAATTTTGCATTTTAACTTGACTCAAAAAAAGAAAAGTTCCTATTGGAACTTGTTTAAAACGCATAAGCTTTCAGCAGAACTCCTAGTCTAGATACTTGCACATTCAAAGTTGCTGCAGTTCTGTTTGATTCTAAACCACCAATGCTTATTACTGGTTTTCACCTTGCAGACCATCTGCAAGTATCAATCTAAAGCCTCGGAGTTCTAGACTCAAAGATAAGCAAAAGGGTGAAGGTGAAACACTGGTTAAAGAACTATTTGCAAAGAATGTTATTCAGAACAATGAGCTGCTTCATATTCTTGGAAAAGGATCTTCAGTTGTGCTGCTTCCCCAAACTGCTTCAGATATTTCTGTTTGCTCAAAATTACGTGTTGGGTCACAGTTAAGACTGAACCCCTCCTTTGGGTTAGACAGTCGCAAGAATTTTGTTAAATCCACAAAAGGTTCAGTTTCTGATGAAATCGTATCTGATAGTGATCATGGAATGAGTCAAGTAAAAGGATTTTTTTCCTTGAAAGCAAAGATTGCTTCTTTGTACGAAAGGAGCAACTTTTCCTTGTCAGATGAAAGGGGCAATAATGAGACATACACTACCAATGGAGACAATGAAAGAGAAAGTGCAGTCCATGGTGATAAGTTGTTGGATCAGAGACTGTTTTCATGTGTCACTTGTGGAATCTTGAGCTTTGACTGTGTTGCTGTTATCCAACCAAGAGAAGCAGCTGCTAGATACCTCATGTCAGCTGATTGTAGTTTCTTTAATGATTGGATCGTTGGTTCTCGAGTAAATAGGGATGGGCTTGCTTTTGCCAGTGATAATCCAAAAAATTTTGAGAATAAATCCTTGACAAGTAGGTTACATGGAGAATCTGCTTATTTTTGCTTACCTTTGTAACATGTTTAAACACTATATAGTCTGTTCTGTTGGTAGCAATTACAAAATTTTACTATACTGATTTTACATTAGTTGATTGAGAAGATGTTTTGCATTTCTTTTAAGGACATTAAAGGCCCTCAACAACACTATTTTTGATGATATTCAAACTTACTGGGTTCCTGCATTATTCATTTTTTTAACCTATTTGGCAAGGGCATTGATGGTGCAAGGGCGCTGTTCTCATTAAACTACTTGATGACATTGATTACTCTTGTATTATTTTAGTGTTTTTACCCATGCCACACATATTGTACCATTAAGAAACATTTCTTTGTTTCCTTCCCATTGTAGATTCTGTGTCCTTTTGAGTGATTTCCTTTCTGGCACTGGTTTTGAGCACATTTTTTTCCCTAAAAATTCCAGGATTGGTAGAAAAGAATGCAGCAGATGGTTTATTTAATGTTCCCCTTCAGTCTACTCATTGCCAAGTTCAGATGGTAAATCAAAGTATTGGAGTGCCTTCTGCTTCTGCAACACAGAAAGAGGCTTCTTCACTTGGCCTTTTAGCTTTGAATTATGCAAACTCTTCGGACTCAGAGGAAGATCAGAATGAGATAGATGTTTCTAAAGATGGTGATATAGTTAACAGGATGCCTTATTCATCAGAAAGTAAATATCATGGTCAAAATTCAACTCTGACTTCTGTTAAGCGAGAGTTTATTGATTTTGCCACTGATAGTATACCTCCATGCCATTCTAGAGTTGATTATGAGGATGAGGTTGCCTTGAAAACTCATGATTGCCATGCTGATCATAGACTCTCCAAATTTTGGGATATAAGTGATCAGACTGCAGAGTTTTCTGTTGAGTCTGAAACCAATAGTGCTGCTTGCAGGGAAACAAATGTTTTGGAGGCCAAGTTAGAAGATTCCTTAGTAATGCCACATAAAAAGGCAAATTGTATCCCGGTGGTCTTTGATGCTGAAAAAGCGAAGTTTAATTCGGTTGTTGGACCAACAGAGCATGCAGATCCATCATTTGGTCAAAGATCTGATGAAGACTCTTCTCGAATGCATGTTTTCTGCCTTCAACATGCTGTAGAAGTGGAACAGCAACTCCGTCCAATTGGAGGAGTGCATATATTGCTTCTCTGCCATCCAGGTGTGTCGCGATATTATGATCTCATATTTCATTTATAAAATAAATATGTCATTTTGTTTTTTGTAGCCTCTTTTAATTTGCTTTTAACGGATAATGAGTAGTGAAGTATGACTGGTTTAAACAGCATAGTGGATTATTGGTAATTTTTCTTATTTAATTGGATGAACATTGTTCGTTTTTCTCCAAACTATATTATCCTAGTTTCTGTTGTTTACGCTATTCAATACACATGGGGTTTGCCAAAAACATTTGCAGAGTATCCCAGGATAGAAGCTGCAGCAAAATTGGTGTCAGAAGAACTGGGAATTGATTATCTTTGGAGTGAGAGCAATTTTACAGATGCCACTAAAGATGATGAAGCGAGGATACAATTAGCTTTGGATAGTGAAGATGCCATACCAGGGAATGGGGATTGGGCTGCAAAGTTGGGGATTAATCTCTTTTATAGTGCGAACCTCAGTCGTTCTCCTCTTTACAGTAAACAGATGCCATACAATTCTGTCATATATAATGCTTTTGGCCGAACTTCTCCGATTAGCTCTCTCTCAAAGTCTAATATTAATGGAAGGAGGCCTGGCAAGCAGAAAAAAGTGGTGGCTGGGAAATGGTGTGGAAAAGTTTGGATGTCAAATCAAGTTCATCCTCTTCTGGCAAAATGGGATTGTGAAGCACAAGATCAAGAACATGAACAGGAAAGGAATTTCCATGGGTGGGCTATATCTGATGAAAAGCTCGAAAAGAATCCACGAAGTACCAACAGAAAAGAAACCGATTCAGTCATTAGAAAGTACCGGAGGAAGCGGAAAATGAGAGCAGAGAGCAGGTCTATTAAGAAAGAGAAATATATGGAGACTGAAGCTGTAGCTTCAGATGATTCAATGGAGGATAATCCTGATAAGAAGCATTCAATGATTCATAGTTGGAACAAGAGAAAGTACATGGAGAGAGAAGTTTCATATGATTCATTGGATGATATTTCTCATCGGTACTTGGGTAAATTTCATAGAAGTAAGCAGGCCAAATCTATTGAAAGAGATGATAGTGTTTCAGAAGATTCGTTGGAAGATAACTCTCAGCAACAATTCAGTAGAACTCTTAGAAGCAAGCAAACTAAACCTACTGAGAGGAAGGTGGCCGTTTCTTGTGGTTTAGTGGAGAACAATTATCACAAGCCACATAGGAAATTTGCTAGGAGCAAGCTAGACAAATGTGTGAAGGCAGGTGAAATTTCCGATGATTCACAGGAAGATTATAGTGGTCAGTGGGAGGAGAGGATCTCCAGAAATATGCATACACCACATTTTGAGACTGAAGATGCATTATCAGATGATTCACTTGAGGAGAGTTCTCATAGGCGTCATGTGAGGGCTTCCAGAAGAAAACAAGCGGATTATATGGATAGAGAAACTGTGATTTCAGATGATTCTAAGGAGAATAGTTCCCATTGGCAGAACAGAAGATTTTCCAAAGGCACACAAGCCAAATATAATGAGAGAGAAGATGTTGCATCAGATGATTTACTGGAGGAAAGAAATTATCAGCAGCTCAAGAGGTTCTCCAAGAGCAGGCGATCTAAAGTTTTTGAGATGGAAGATGTGATATCAGATGATTCTCTGGGAAACAATATGCATCAACAGAGCAAAAGGATTCTAAAAAATAAGCTAGCCAAATTTATTGAGAGGGAACATTCAGTTTCTGATGAGTCGGCAGAAGAGAATACTAACCAGTTGTTTAGAACAGCTTCTAGAAGCAAAAAGGTGAAGTTTGTTGCAAGGGAAGATGCAGTCTCAGATGATTTTCTAGTGGATGATACTCGTGAGCAGCCCAGGAGGATCCCAAGAAGTAAGAAGGCCAAACTCATTGAGAGGGAAACTGTAGTTTCAGATGATCTGCAGGAGGATAACAATCAACGGCAGCTTAGGAAAACTCCTAGAGGTAAGCGAGCCAACCTGATTGAGAGAGATGATGCAGCATCTGATGATTTGTTGGAGGAAAATTCAGAGAAGCAGTCCAGCCGGATTCTTAGAAGCAAGCAGAACAAGCAGTTGACACTTCGCCAGATGAAACTGGAAACTTCTCAGCTGATGAAGCAAGGAATGTCTCGGTTAACAAAGAAAGATGCCCCTAAATCAATCAAACAAGAGAGGCAAGCAAAACAATGGACATCACGGATTCGAGATGCTAGAAATAACAATTCTAGACAGATTAATCCTCAAGTTGAGGAGGAGCTTGAAGGAGGACCTAGTACGCGCCTCAGGCAAAGACCTTCAAAGTCAAAAAAGTCAGACACAAACCTAAAAGAGAAGCAGCAAAAGTCCAAGAAAAATGTGAAGTGCGCTTCAGTTGTGAAGGCTCCAGCTGGCCGCAAGAATCGCAAAGTCAAGGGTGAAGGAGAAGAATATCAGTGTGATATTGAGGGATGTGCCATGAGCTTCCGCACAAAACAAGAGCTTGCAGTGCATAAAAGGAACATTTGCCCTGTCAAGGGGTGTGGGAAGAAGTTCTTCTCCCACAAATATCTAGTGCAGCACCGTCGAGTCCACTTGGATGACCGCCCCCTTAAGTGCCCCTGGAAGGGCTGTAAGATGACGTTCAAGTGGGCATGGGCTCGGACTGAACACATTAGGGTTCACACTGGTGATCGTCCTTACGTATGTGCTGAGGAAGGATGTGGACAGACATTCAGATTTGTGTCGGACTTCAGTCGCCACAAGAGGAAGACTGGTCACTCTGTAAAAAAAGGCAGGGGGTGATTCCTTACAAGGAAAAACCGTGTATTTAACATTGCTAATGAGACTCTTTGTCCTGTTGACAGGGTAGAACTAGGGCTAAAGATAGTGATAGGATTTCCCTGTAACTGTAATTCAGAGTAACCAAGTTGATCGGCTTTTGCACCGGCGGCCTTAATTGGGTCTTGCAAATCACTGCAAGTTGAGCAATTGATTGAACATTCAAACTGATTGATAATTCTACAATGAATGTCAATGCTAATTCTTATTTCAAGGTGAGACCTTGGAGTGCTTGATATATTTGTAAACACTTGTGCAATTTAGTATCTGCAGGATAGTACGCAGTTGGAGAAGAATTTCTTAGTTGCATTGCATGCTGTCTTACATCGTGTGTGTTTGGTGGGGATGGCACAATTTGGAGTTAACGGATAAATTTTGAATTGATGGTAAGGCATTAATGGCATGAGTATAGTTCTTTACTAGCCAAAAAATAGTTTGTTTTTTTTTTACATTAAAAAAAAATAGTTTGTTAGATCTTTATTACCGATTGATATCAATCTTTTTGGCTGGTTTCAAATACAAGTTTTATATTTGGACTAAAATGAAACTTTTCAAAAGTTGAAGGTCTGAAACTTTTTTTTTTTAAAACTCTACATGATACTTGTCTCTTTTCGACTCCTTCCACGGTGGGGCACTTGCCCACACTCCAAAAACTTTTATAAGAAAAAATTGTAATTTTAAATTTTGAATTCATCAAAAAATTAAAATTTTACTTCCGTTAAATTTTTTTTTACCTCCAATAAAATTTTGCCCCACTTAAAAATATTTCTGGATCCGCCCTTGTTTGTCCTTTCTCCAATCTTTCTTACAAATCCATATCTCTCCTCCTGCCGTTAGATATCTGTCATGACATAAATATTAATGCAACATAAATAAGCAGCTATCACAGCCCACTATCATCATGCATGCATGTTATCAGTCATACGCACACACTATCCAGTCCATTATATACAGAGGCGGAGCTACATATATGGGAGGGGGGGCCTTTCAATTTTTTTTTAAAAATTTACCTATATAATTTTTTAATAAATAATTTTTTTTTTAAAATATTGACCCCCGGCTCCCCTTAGAGTTAGCCCCCGGCTCCCGGCTCCCAACCTCCGGCCCCCCCTTAAACTTGAGTCTGACTCCGTCACTGATTATATATTGCCATTTTCTTATTTTTTAGAACAAGTAGAGCAACGAATAAAAATTAGTTATAGTAGTTATTTTAACATCCTTCGGAGTCTGTTGTAACTAATGGGCCCAAGCTCATGAGAGATGGTTCGAAAACTATCTAGTGGGATGAGAGGAGATGACTTAGGCTAAATTGTCCACGACATTGTTAAACAGATTTGAGAAGCAGAACTTTGGAAGTATTATCGCATCATTTAATAATTTGAAACAAACTGGTAGTGTATCTAAGTATATTGAATCCTTTGATGAATTGTGGGCTTACCTAATTGAATTGAGACCACAGTTAGATGAGGATCATTTTACTCGCAAGTTTATTGGAGGATTGAAAGATGAAATTAAACACGCACTGATTATCATCAACCTACAGACTTGAGATGAAACTTATCATGTGGTGGAGCAAGAAGAGCTCAAGTTGGAGGCTACTATTCAGAAGATTAAATCCTGTTATTTCAAAACAGGCATTATCAATGCTAAGAACTCTGCAAACAAACAAGTGGAAAATCCAAATTTGGGGACACATTATGAGTTCAAAAAAGGGAAATGCTACAAATGTGGAGATAGATTTTTCCTTGGTCATCAAAGCAAGCCTAAGACTCTATATGCACTAGAAACAGAAGACAGTGCTGATGCTGAAATTGCAGCTGATTGTGGAGAGCAGATAAAGGAGATAATGCAAGGAGAGACTAAAGATGTTACATTGCATGCAATAATGGGATACAACACCCCAAGCACTATTGGAGTCAAAGGCTCATATGTAGGTAAACCATTGATCATACTGATTGATACTGGTGCTACCTATAGTTTCATAGACCCATAGGCCATTCAAGATACTCCTATGGAACCTACCCCTATTTTTTCCTTATTAGTGACTATGGCAAATGAAAACAGAACTATCTCTAGGTTGGTGTATGAGATTTTGACTTGGAAAATGCAGGGAAATGAATTTACATTCAATGTCAAATCATTAAATTGGTGGGATATGACATGGTGTTGGGAGTTGATTGGTTGAAAATTGTGAGTCCCATTACTTTTGAATATAACAGCCTTACATCTGTACCCATTTTTGTGTACCTACTCTGTCTCACTTGATCTAAACCATTCATTTATGTGGGACCCATATAAATAGATGGCTTGGATTGAATAGGACAGGGTAGGTACACCAAAGTGGGGACAGAGGATCTCAAGCCTTTACATTGAGGTTTGAAGGGAGGAGTACTCCTATGAGCTTAAAGGGATTGATGAGACTGCTACCATTAAGATGGTTGGTACTGAATTGATAGATAGAATGTTAAAAAAGGTAGAAATGGAATGGATAGCCCATGTTAACTCTATCAAATCAAAACCTTTAAAACATACCATTTTGAAACCAATACAACAGCTAGTTGACACCTATATTGATCTTTTCAAAGAACCAAAGATATTGCCACCCTGAAGAACCCTTGACCAAAAAATTCCATTCAAACCTGAAAGCCAACTAGTGAACTTGAGGCCCTATCGATACCCTTATTACTAGAAAACCAAGATTGAGAAGCAGATAAAAGAAATATTACAAAACTACATCATCCAACCTAGCTAAAGTCCTTTTGCTTCCCCAGTTTTACTTGTAAAAAAGAAAGATGGAATAATGAGAATGTGTGTGAATTATAGGAAGCTAAATGGCATGACAATCAAAGACAAATTTCCCATACCCATGATTGACGACCTACTAGATGAGTTACACAGAGCTGCAATTTTCACAGAACTTGATCTTAGATCAGGCTATCATCAAGTTAGAATGAATGTAAAGGATATCCCTAAAACTGCCTTTAGGACTCACCAAGGCCACTATGAGTTTCTAGCAATGCCTTTTGACTTAACCAATGCACCAATCACATTCCAATCCTTAACGAATGAAGTTTTAGCCCCTTTCCTCAGGTTGTTTGTCCTAATCTTCTTTGATGACATTCTTGTCTATAGTAAGGATTTGAAGGAGCACAAAACTCATTTACCATATGTGTTTGAAGAGTTGAGGAAAAAAATGTTGTCTATTAAGGTCAATAAGTGTATATTTGCACAAACTCATGTGAAGTACCTAGGTCATATAATTTCTAAAGATGGAGTTTCCATTGACTCTGAAAAAATTGAAGCAATGATTAGTTGGCCAATTCCTACCAACCTCAAGTCCCTAAGAGGTTTCCTAGGTAGAGATGGCAATGGGTAGGTTTCGGTTCGGGTATTACTCTACCTATAGGGATGGCAGTGGGCTTTCAACCCGATTAATATCCATACTACTCGACCTTAAAAAGTAGATATGGAGGCTAAAAAATGGATTGCAAATGGATGTTGAAAAATGGATGTGGATATGGATTTGAATATGGGTCTAGTAATAACCCGAACCGATGGATACCCATACCTAATCCGTTTTTATTAACTCTTTTTTTCAGTACATATATAATATCTCACTTTACTTTTATATAATTTACTAGCAAGCATATTAATTGGTAAAATACTATTGCGTAATTACTAAAGTTTCAAATAGTTGTTTGCATCTTGCCATCTTTATTATTTCTTATGCAATATTAAAAGAAACGTAACTATGTAAGAAATCATTGAAGGGAATAAATCAATTAGATACAAAACCTAACAAAAATTCCAAAATAATCGACTAAAACATTCCAAGTTCCTGCAGCACCTCAGCCGCTGCCGTCTCAAACTACAATTTGCTCGTCAGTCCGTTGGTCACACGCACAAGCTCGTTGGTTGCATGCTCGTCAATCGTCACTCAAGTCAATATATCCCCACTTGGTGTCTATTCCCGACACTCGCACCGAGCTCCAAGCCCGTTGGTGTGAACGGTAATCCCTGTGGTGTGAACAGTAATCCTGTTGGTGTGTGACGGTAATCGCACCGAGCTCCAAGTCTCCA
Source organism: Erythroxylum daphnites (assembly GCA_024707465.1). Classification (NCBI taxonomy): domain Eukaryota; kingdom Viridiplantae; phylum Streptophyta; class Magnoliopsida; order Malpighiales; family Erythroxylaceae; genus Erythroxylum; species Erythroxylum daphnites. The sequence goes on from JANPWU010000007.1 coordinate 22,707,048, forward strand.
ACCTTTCTGCATTCCTACACTCAACGTCATCTACCATCGAAGAGTGGGGTAAATCCAATACCATTTATTATTTCTAACGTCATCAACCACCTACACTTGTTTAAAGAACTTGTATGTCGTTTGTCACTGTTAGAGACGAGTTGCTTCTCAAAAATCCAGCTAATTTCGTGACTGTGAGTGATAGTGTGGAACCGAAGGAAGGAGTTGAGAATCGTACAACAAAGAATCTCTCTAGTCCACCTCATGAAGAAGAGGGGATTGCAGCTATGGAATTTTGTGATCATGGTGCAACTAAAAGCAAGAAGCG
>JANPWU010000007.1:22746117-22758991 GCA_024707465.1 Erythroxylum daphnites
AACTAAAACATCTAGCTGTTTAGTGTTTAACAAGGAGTATGAGTAGGGACAAACTCAAGTTTAAAGTGAAAAAAGAGTACATGTATTATAAATGCAAAATAAACTATAATATCATTAACTTCCTAATATTCTATATACTTAAAAAACAAGAATAAAGAATTTTTGGATCACTGTAATGATAACCATACTTTTCTTTCATTATTTTCCTTTTCAATTTTATTGATGAGATCTAAAGATGGAAATGCATGGAGAATAAACTAAGAAATATTTTGAACATTAGAATTTTCAAAACTGAACAGATCAATTTAAAAATTCAATGGCTTTAACAATTATACAAATTATTCCATTCGTTCAATAAGCTTATATAACTCAATGGTTTTCCATTGATATTTTTTTTCCTTGCAAATTTGAGGAAAACAAAGATAGAAGAATGTTTCAGATTTAGTTTTTTTTTAAAATTCAAATAAAAAAATTTAGTTATACAGATAAACTGAATTTAAATTTAAAAATTTGTAAAGTTGATTTAGTTAAACAATTTTATATCAGAAATTTACCAAATTATATTCATGTTGATTGTAACAAGCATTTCAACTAAATAATACGCTATTTTAATTGATATTTGAATATTACTTTTTCCTATATAATTGATCAGTTAATCAACAGGAAAAAGGTAAACAAAAATTAAGTAAAATATTATTGGTTATTAATAATAAAATGCTGAATTAAATTCTATGTAACACATGCAAACCAAGTGCCATAATGGCTAATAAATATCAATTAGAACAATACCATATTCCAGGAACAGGAACTTAAATAACCAGTTCAAATTTCAGAGAATATTTTAAAAGAAAGGCTAAAAGGTAAAATTTATACCGCTGCAATAAAAGAGCAATATCAGTGGCCTCTGGTGCTTTTCTCTGCTTTTGTTGCCCATAAATTTGGCAGGATACCACATAAGTGAACTTCAAATCTGCTTGTGCCCGTGCTTCACGTGACAGCTCAAAACCCTGAGAGGTGTGAAAGTCTGTCTGGGAATAGTCATCCACTAGAATTGTAAGACAAACATAATGAGTACCTCACGGCAGTCCTGTCTGACAAAATAAATGACAGTGGAAGATCCAAAAGCTCATACCTCTTGATCTCCTTTCTAAGAAACTCTGTAACATAAGAGCTCTTCTATAATACATCATACCACGCACTGCATTTCCAAGGAAAAAAAGTAGGAAGAAAATGCCACAACTAAAATGAGGTGACCCAAAACATAAGTGCATGGCAGTTTAATCATACAGAATGAGAAGACTGCACACAGGGATTAAATCAGGAAGCCAATAATAACAAAAGAGCTCTAACCAGTCCGAGCTAGAGTCTGCCCTCTGTAAGATGCCCAAAAACGTAGCTCCAGTGAATCACTAGAACTTTCTTGAAGTTCCACATCCCCAGTGGACTCTCCTCTGCCAATCCGTTCCAGAAAATTCTCCCATTCATCTAATTTTCAAAAATCCCATCCATCATCCAGAAACACATGACAAATCAAAGGAGAAGAAGCTTTGCAATGCTCCAAATGAGAAGTATGAACATTTGCAGCAAAAACTCCTCACAAACAGGAGAGCGAAATCTAATAAACAACAGAGCACAAGAAAAGGAAACCTTGTAATCAAAGTATTACATACATGTCTTGTTTATGAGTTCCTAGGCCAGTTCTAATAAAAGTCCGCTTAAACATGTAGCATTCCAATTTTGGCCACAACTTCGCTGAACAAACTTTGGAGAATCATCAACCAAATTAGATTAACACTAAACTTAAGTTTCAAATAAAAAACACATAAACAATCCTTTCTGTTAAATTTGCCAGTCCAATCTTGTAACAGCATCTTATTATGCCATATGAAAGAGAGAAATAGGAGAGAAAGCTGAGGGGCCTAACCCTAAATTAGTTTCAGCCAATTTATTTAAAAGATGGAACATAAAAATATTAATACCCTAATGTGGGACATGTAATACTACTACTCATTCGCAAAAAAGCTAAAGGTACTGAAACAGAGGACCAATTCCACATACTTTCAAAATAAACATTACAACCCACATGGAAATTTGAAGGTATAAATGATTATGTTGTTTGGAAAGCATGAACGTCAATTACTGGCTCTCATTGTGAGAGAGAGAGAGCAATCATGTGTGTGTTTGTGTGTTCCTATGCATGAGAGCGAAAGCAATCATATATGTGTGTGTGTTCCTGTATGAGAGAGAGAAAGGGAGGTTACCAGGGAAAATTTTCTGAAGATAGAAGAGAATGGATATCCCATCCTCATTTTCAACCCGGAGATCAGAGGAACTATAAAGCACAGTCTCACTGTAGTATGGGGTGAATACACTATTTTCCAAAGCATGAAAAAGTAAAGGGATGAGCAAAATATATCCTCAGATGCCATGAGAAATCATTTATTCTCAACTCTAACTCTATTTTACCTAAATGGTAGCATTTCACAAACTGGTTTTGCTGAAGGCATGTTCATAAACAGTGAATTAGTGAAAAACTCCAATCTTCTTCGTGCTTCAAGATTCTTTGGAATATTGGCTGCTGAATCCTTTACTGTGAGAAGAAGGTGCAATCGCTTCACTTGCTCCTTCTGAATATAACAAGAGGAATGAAGTAAAGTTAGTAAAAACATGAACAGCAAAGAGAGGTTGTCATTATAGACTAAAAACATGCATCACATATACTTACAACTTCTGGATCTGTTGGCCATTCTATCCTAGAAAACAAACGACCTTCATTTCTTGCTACCGCTAAAATGTTCCAAGTATCAAGCTGCTCTCTGTATATTTTTTTATAATTTATAATCATAAAAGTTGGATAAATAGAACTACTTCGAGACTTAAAGTGGAGTGCAGAGGCATCATACCTAAGATCTAAGGACAGTAGAACATGTGTAACAACTTCATATAGATCATACATAGCTTTTGCAGCCCCTTTGGCAAGTTCAGGAGTTTGATCCCGTATCTGGCACACAAACCATTTTGTTTCATTAAAACAATAACCAAAAATTGCAGAGTCATATCAAATAGTCTGTGCCTAAATGCAATAAAATCTGACTAGTTGCAATTTAAGTAATCAACATCAACATTGCTGTTGCTGTTGATGTTTATAGAATTAAGTGTTCATTAACAAGTATGGTTTGGTTGATCAATTTGTCCCTAGCTCAACCAAACAAGGCATGATTCCAACAATTACCTAGAAACTAATAACTAAGGCAATACAAGCATATTTAATATTTTCATAGCTACCGAAGTTAAAATATCTAAGTGACAGACACACAAATTCAACAAATAAATTGCAGGTAATATAAGATAATATCTAAAACTGAACCAAAAGAGAATTTTTGCCTTTGTTATATGAGGGACTCAATAGACAAAGCACAAGACAAAACACAAAATACCAGGAGTCCGGACAGAGCTGTGAATCTTGATAGCACAAGAGGAAGCTTCTTCAGGGATAAAGTGACCACAAGTGATTCCCCCGTTATGCTGTTGTTGATTTCACGGAATATCTTTTCAACCCTATGAGCATATGTAAGAGAAATGAATAAGCATCTACGAAAAGTGGCATGTTCCAAAAGTAATGACAAATTAAAAATCAAAATAAAACAGAAAGGAATAGTACCAAAGCCTCCCTTCATCAGCAACCAGGGAATGCAGAATTCTTTCAACACTATAATAGCATTCCTGTACTGCGTATGCCATATATTCATCCCTAGATATTCTGTTCCAGAGATCTGATTGAGCATCTTTGCAATCCACGGCCAAATCAACAGCTAACAGGATCTGTAAAGGTTATAACATGAAAAAATGTCCAAATCCCAGAATTTATAAATTATAGGCTGTTCTACCCCAAGAAGAGAAAGAAACAAACCTTGCTGCTTAACAGAAACAAAGGCCATTGTACTAATCTTAGGCTTCCCGTATTGCTAGGAATAGAAAGCAAGTCCATTTCCCTGGAACGAGCACCAACTTAAGTGAAATGTGAATTTGAACCACAGAAAAGAAATCATTAATACCGAAATTAAAATTTACAACCATAAATCCTTCATCTACCTATTACTAATGAAATCTTCCTCACGCAAGCTTTTAATTATCTCATTCCAGAAAGGAGCAAAAGTTCCAGCATATGCTTTATTCTTCTCTTGATATTCCTGTGTAAACAAGCAGAATATAAGTTCTAGCAACTTCAAAGTAATCTACTGACAAATAAAAAATTTTAGTATTCCAAGCATACACCTCTTGGAATATACTGATACTGCACAGGCCAGATGATCCAAATTTCTATTTGTTCCAGATATATACATGCTTTCAATAAAGAAAAAGAACCAATAATTTCAATAGAAATCATTTCTAGCAGATATTTCTATTATTTCCTATGGAAATATCTCTCCAACTACAACTGATCTATAGCAGTCAATACAAGAAATTTATGGCATTATAAGAGGTTTTTACTCTAATAACCTAAGCATCAAATGTATCAATTACCTGAGATGATTGTGGGTTGAACGGAATCCTGCAAAACCAAATTAACTGAAATATTGCTCATGAAAAAAAAGGAGTTAATTAATTTGCACCTGCAGAAAAAACTAGCAAACAACACACAACATAAACAGAAAGGGGAACTTCTGCAAAAACATTAAAAGAATTTTAGCAAAAACCTTCTTTGCTGGAAATGGGAACATAGAGGCAACCTTTATTTGCAGTCTTAGCTATCCAAAATGTCCATAGCAAGACAACGCAAAACAGAACATTGAAATTTTGAAAATAATGTTCAACCAACTTTTGCAGCCCTCTTAAAATTCAGGATGCCCAACAAGTGATTGACCAGTTTACAAACTTAAGTAGGTCATTTGTCAAAGTTACCTCCCAAGTACAGGAGACCACCAATCGTTTCATCTGATTTAGAAAGGACACTAGTGTAACAAAATGGGCTCAACATCAATATGCAACAAATTTACTTTCTAAAACAAAAGGGAAGTAAGATAAAAATCTAGAGTTGGGAATATGTGCCTGGTCATGCCCAAATTCAACGATCCAGGCCCAGGTTGACTGGGGATCGGGTCAAGCTTGGGCCTGGGGACCAACCCAAGCAGTCCAAACAACCCCACCCCCAACCCCAAAAAACTTCATTTTGGTCAGCCTGAGCTGGCTCAAGCCTGATCGGGCTTCGGAACAGGCTCAGGCTGCCCGCTCAAAGGCATTTCAAAGAAGACTAACTAGAAATTTTACTACAAATAAGCAACAAAACTGAAGCCCATAAATCTCAACTTTATTGTGAATATCATTGATACTACTATTATCATGTGCTTTAGTGTAAATAAAAACCAACCTCCTTCCTTGTGGGGACACGAGATTATTGACAAAAGCCTCTGGAAAGCTCTCAAAACGTTTGTGCACCATTTCAAGGGAGCGTATCTGTCAGCACAATATTGAGGAATTTACAGCAATAAGAGACGCAATAAAGTGCTTAAGCCTACGGTCCACAGGTTGGAAGAAAGTTTCCTCAAATGAACACTCCAAAATGCCATTTCATACCTCGCCTAAACGAGCCCGTGCACCCATTACACCACCCACGATAGCTGACAGTACAGTGTACCATATGTGAATGTCCATGAGATATATCTGCAAGAGAAAAGAGAACAGCTATATAACCCGCTTGTTAAACTTATGTACAAGGACATCCCTTCATGGATTTATGCAAATAACTTCCATAATGTCTTCAATCAAAATGACTAAGGAAGTAGAAATTAAACTGAAGGGGCTCTTTCAAGTCAAAAGAGTTGCAATTGGATTTTAATTTGTTTCACTTAAATATTTCAGATAATGAAAGATATGACAAAATTAAGAAGTCCTGTGCTACTTAAAGAAGCAATGACCAAATTTCTAAACGTCCACAAGCAAAATGAGTAAAGCACTCACTGCTACAACAGGAGCCCAGAGGCTAACTATGGTCAAGATATTGTTATTATCTGCAAAAATCAAAATCAGCAAATCAGTAACAAGTGCAATGAACTAAAGATGCTCTTCTTTGAATAAGTATGGGTAGGTAGTGCACCCTTTATAGGACTGTCAAAATTACTACATTTTATCAAGACAAATGTTGAATGATAAAAAGAAAATAACATAAGCAAATATATTGGGCTGGATATGAAGAAATGATAAGGCACATAAACAGTTTAATAAGTTGAGTATAGTCACTATATGTGTGCTTTGGAAATTAAAGAGAGTTCACTTCCATTGAGTTGTCCCGTGCTTTTACGCCAGCCCATTAGCTAACAATGTTCAAGATAATTGTTAGCATATGCAACATGTAATATCCTATTTCCAGCAGATATATAGTTGTCGATAGACTCATAACAGCACCAATGAATGAAAAAGATTGCAGTGAGCCAAATTGTAGTAATGCATAACATTATAAGCAGCTTCACAAGATAAACAAGACCTAACAAACATATCCTTGAAGCCCCTTGCTAAACCAATCTAAAAATTTCCCACAACACAGGAAACTCAAAACACAATCAACGAACTTACTCTTTGATATAAGATCATGCCACGAGTATTGCACAGAGGGAAGATCCCTTATAATATTTGTGGGTTTGACAAGGGGTTTAATCTGCACGCAAGTTAAGATTATGTAAAACATTTTTTCCACCAAAAATTCAAAGATGACCTCAGGTCCTCTTCAATCAATGTGAAGATTAAGGCGCCATACTTGCCTGGAGAAAGTAAGCAAATGTGAATTTGCACGCAAAGATCAGTAACCAAAACAGGACATACCTGCAGCAGTTAGGAAAATTTTAATAAACAACAAGGTTGGGGCATAATGTGGGATGTAAACGAGGAAGAACTATTTATATCAGTCTAACTGAAGCAATCAAAAGCATACACACCTCCACATAATACATATTCACCCATATCAATGCTTGCAACTATTAAATGCAAACTGCGATATCCGTAAAATTAAGAATTAAATGCATCATAAGATTTTCACACACACATGTGAGTCAACACACAATACAATAAACACAGCTTTTTTATCTTCAATTCATCAAATACATTGAATTCATATGCATTCCAATCCAAACTTACTAAAAGGAACAGACCATACAATGTCCCTCTCACACTCAGAAAAAAAAAGGTACCTGATAAATCAGAAAGCAAAAGCAATAGATTCCACAAGAAAGAAAAAATTGCAACGAAGCAAGATATATATGCATTCAAATTAAAGGTTGGGAGCTATGAAACTTGATTATTGAAGAAGAGTCGAAACATTGAATATCAGAGAAACAAACCTGCAATAATCACTCATTCTCTCAAAAAGACCACGTCCAACAAAGTATCGTTCCTGAAGTAGGAATAAAAGTTGCACTAAAATAAATATCAAGTATAGGGACAGACACATATCCAATCCTTTCAAATGAATGTTAAAAGTTTCTGAACCAAACAAATATAACTGAATTACCTGATAAATCCACTTGAAAAATTGAAAGAATGGTTGATCTGATACGTTAGACAAAGAATGACAAACTGGAAGTTTGAGTAACAGAGCAAAGACCAAGCGCACAGCTGCATAAACACCTAACACAAGTATATAAATCCGGAAAAAGAATGGATCTGCACTCCGTTTATTCTTTTCGTCTAGAACCCGCCTGCAGCATTTCAACACTAAAAATGAAGACCAATAGAGGGAAGGAAATATAATGGCACAAAGACACTGTTAAACAATGATAGCAAAACAGCTCTAGCTACTCACAAGTAAAGATATGATACTCCTGCTGAAGCAAAGCCAGTCCAGAAAAACTGAATAATGACTCTTGAGATAGCCATGCCTCGTGCAGTGCTGTAAGCCCCAAACATAAGCAGAACATCTAAACAATCTGTAAGCAGCAGGATGGTTACCAAGAGAAATAAAAAAATTCTGAATAATAAAATTGCATGTTTTATTCAAAACTCATTCAGAAATCAAGCTTACTCTTTATGAAATTCATGATAGCAAACACTGGCCCAACACTGAGTACTATTTTGAAGACATCCAAGTTAATATGCCCATGGTTGAATGCGATAATCGTCAGAGCCTGCAGATAAGAGAATAATACGTGAACTTATTGAATATAAACATCTCACACTAATTACATCAAATTACATCAATAATCAAAAACTTAACCTGGAACATTAAGACCAGAAAGATCCATAGCCGATGGAAACTACGGTATAGGTGGAGAAAAGTACGATGCTCAACAAAAGAGCTTTTACCAGTCTGTCAGGGAAAAAAAAAAGGTTGTTAGGTCAAAGGATGCAAGCATTTGTTCAGAACTGAAAGTTAATAGCCAAACCAATATCTTCTTTTACATGATTATTCCGTCAAGGAAAAGTTGATATTTATGCTTTATGTCTTGCTTCAAACAAAATGTCAGGTACGATAAAAAAAGATGCATCACCAGCATCTAACAAACCAGGGCCATCATAACTTACAAGTGACTACCAGTGAACAATGGGACATGCTTTTGCATGTTCCTTCAAACAAAGCTTGAATAGGTTTGCAAACACCAATATCAGCAACAAAATAAAAGGCTAAACTAGAACTAACACCACATTTCAGGTTGAATTCAAGAAAATCAAACTTTCCAGCAAAAATGAAAAACATTAGAGAATGTGGAAAACAGCAAACCATTTTGACACTTTCTCAACTAAGATCATTTAATGGCCAACTATAATCAGAGAATTTAATAGCAGCATAGCTATGGAAAACTAATTTTAGCAAGATGTACAATGAGAGAATAAAATTGACCACCTTGACATCACTGTATCATTAAAGCACCTTCTTAATCATAATTTCAAAAATAAAGAATGAGGCATCAAGAACCATAAAAAATTCTGAACAATTTATGAATACAGCAGCTCACCCTTTTTCGTCCTTTAAGTGACAAAAGAAAAGGCGATTCCTTCTTCATAGGCCAGCTTAACTCAAAGCATGTAGGTGACCTACATATGTGCTGGAAATGAGAAACAAAGACATTGCAAGTCTGCTATGAAGAAAATAGTAAGAGAAATCTCTGAGAACAAACCAAAAATATTCATTGAAGTCATCATAATTCCTCCAAGCTGAATGTGCAGCTCTTCCATTGTCATTCCGCAAAGCTTCCTATCATATACCATACAGAATTTAAAAAGATAAGTGTTCAATGGTTCAATGAATTGATCCACTCAGAAACCTCAATCTGAGCATATCTAATGACTTGCACCTTTTAATATAATGGCAAGCACTTAATTTCACAAAATTAACTCACAATGAGGTTAAACTTACCTTTCCCATTGTCTCATATATAGGAGCAATAATTCGGTCAAGGAAGGACACAGAACCCGTTTCTGTTACACAACTGGCAGCATGATCGGCTTCTCCATGATCCAATTTTGCATCCAATTCTTTAGCCATCTGAAAAACATAATTATGTTATCTCCAATGGACATAGATCATATGCCAAAATAGTATTGATGAACAATGGTCCCAATAGGACTCCACCTAAGCAATTTACTCTAAGAGCACCAAAGTGATACTAAAAACATTTCTACACTATCTTGTAAGATACAATTTGCAGAAATAAACAATTTCCCAAATCATTAACTGGTGAAACACCATTACCACATTTTCAACTTAAGTTGGAAGGAAACGGAATAACATTAAACCATTTGAAAGGGCATCCACAAAACCAAGCATTAAATCAAATGTAGAAAAATATAATTAGGTTTTAATTAAGAGCAATCTTACGGCAACCACAAAATGCACCAGCAAATTATCTATTTAGCTGATAGAACTAATTTACCCATATAAAAAATAAATGTATGCAGGGTAATGACCATTCAATTGAAGACAGTTTATTCATTCATCTAACTCAAAGACAACTAAGAGACAGACAGAAGGCTTACATTGTGAAATATATAGCAAAGACATTCAGGAAGGAAACGGACATTTGCTGCTTCACCCCAAATTAGAAAGTACAGTGAAACCAAGAAAAGCTTCCTGTCCTTTGTAATTGCTTCAATTCTGTACAAGTTATATATCGTGTTTCAATAAACAGAACTTATGCATGCTTTCAAGATGTAAGCAGGCAGGGGAATTAACCTATTGTACGCAAGGCGTACTCGCAAGTATCTGCACCATTTGATGTAGTTATCCAGCACCTTCAAGAAAACTTCATTAATTGCTTTTTCATCTATCTTCTGCAGAACGGAAAAAGATGGATAGGAGTTAATAAGAATACCAGCTAACCAGCCAACTGAAATATCTAATTAACTTCTTGCAATGCCCATTCAGAAACTGTGTAAATCATGTAATAGGTCATCAAGTCCTAACTACAAGGCACTAAAGTCCTATTAATCAACAGGTACTAAACTGCATAAGATACAATTGTGACTACACACATTTGAGTCTGATAAAAAAAAATGACGCACGTAAATACATCATGGTTCCCGAAACTTCCAAACATTCGGCTGAAGAATGGATATTTTGGAGGTGCAAAATGAGGAAATATACGTGATCCTATTCATAGAAGGCATTATTGATCCAAATACCATGAAAAGAAGTAAATGATACCCAATATCTCAGTAACTAAGTGTGGAGTTTATAAATGCTCAGAAGATGTGTTATAAGTAGTTTTGATGACCTTTATTGCCTATCAGATTTAATCCTATGAGCCACAATCAAGAAAATTCAATTCTAAAAGTTCTTTTACACTGATTAGAACTTTTAAGGATTACTCTAAATTCCTCACCCCACACCAAGCAATTTCAACAATTTCCGTCCTGTAAGAATCCAAGCTAACTAAAACAAAAAGAAAAAAGAAACTTTAAATATAAGGTGGTGCTGTCGATATATTTGCCATTATACTAAGAGAGCTAATATACTAAGACTACAGGGTGGTGCTGTTCTTTGAAAATATCAATCTAATCCTGGCATTAATAAGGAAAATCAATGGATTCTCTTTGACAAAAAGTAAAGAAGAATTACAAGACACATATGTCATGTGAAGTGAAAAGCCAATCTGTTAAACAGAAAAAGAACCAAACAGTTGGCAAGTTTAATAAATCAAAGAACTCACTGGATCAGCCTGAAGAGGTATACCAAGCCGTGATTGTGCATTTGCTATTGTAAGTACAACATTCTCACGCTGATTCCTTACGTTGTCTTTCTGCAACAAGAGAATAAATTGTTGTACAGACAAAAAAGAAAATGGGTGGTTGAGAATAATTGATGTATCAGCATACTCTAATTTAATCATCAATATTTTCTTATAAAGAACAATGGTTTTTATCCTTATAAGGTTTTCCTGTTCCAGCCACAATCACCCTAACTTTATTCCTACTTCATTGAAATTTACTGCCCTAACTTCATTCCCTACATCAATAATTTAATACTCAAAAAGGGTAAAAGTAAATCAATTTCAATCAAAAGGATAAAAGTAATGTTCTTAGTATGCAGACCAACCACGAAGACCATAACAAGGGGAAGATTGCTCAAGAATCATACAAAATGTAACTATATAATATATCCACCAGGGCTATATGACAATGAGGTCCAAAACTAAGTTTCAACCACCTAAAGCTCCTAGTCATAGAAGAGTGTTACTCTCATAACACTCAAATAATGGTGTTCTGCATTAACCCTTCTGAGTGTTACAATCAGCAATATTTTTCACTTCCACATTCTGCTAACTTGCTTGAAAGATAGCAAGATAGGTGAGTTGGCAACAAAGTTATCCAAAGAAAAGTCGTAGGAGCAACACACAAAATAATCGATACATGAACTTGATCATAAACACATCAAAATTCAGTATTCTTGTATATTTACCAACAATACAATCTAGAGTGAACTGCTTACCAGACAGCAAAATAAAAATGAAAAACCTATACAGACCTGAAAGCCAAACACATATTCCAGAAGATCAAACATGTCTGCATGCCGTTCTCCAGATATCTCAAAATCAGCTGGAAGTCTGGGGAAGTGCTCAGTATATCTAATGGAAGATATTGCACCTCGAACCTATAAAATGTAACACAGAAATTTAGATATTCTCATGATGCAATATATTTTATGTGCCTATAGAGAAAAACTTTGATATAATCCTTCCTCAAAATGGAAAGATGTCAAATAGAAGTGAGTATCAAATCATGTTGTCTGATGGAGCAGCCAAAAACAATCAGCAAAAGGGGAAGCTCACTTACTTCAGGGAAAGCTCCAATAACATTAGTAAATGACGGTTCTTCTAGAGGCACAATGTTGTAAGGTATGAGTTCCCCTACTTTTTTAATCCTTCGCACCTGAAAAGTCAAACAAAAACTAACTTCAGCCATAGCAGGATATGCTTTTCAAAAGATCCAATTTTTGTCGAACCAAAAATAATCCATGAAAACCAGTAATGCTTATTCAAGGAAGTTGGCAACAATTAGAACTTGCACAAGTGAATGTAGCTAAAGTTTCCTTCACAACATCTCAAGAAAATATGTTAAATAATACAGCAAAAATTTCTCTCTGACAGCATCTAAGCTTCAATCCAGAAAATTTTGGGAAGAAGAGATGTGGCTGGCATTGGTGAAGGGAATCAAGGGGAGACAATGACTTCATCGTTGGTGAAAACTACTTGTCACTGGAAAGCTTAAACAGGCTTTGCCCTATAGACATGCTGTACCTAAGATATCAAATCAAAAAGAAAATTGACAAAAAGGAAGCACGGGAAAGAAGAAGAATAAGAGAGCATAAAGAGCTAATCAAGCACACATAGAGTGGTTGAAACTAAGAGATATAAGAAGGAATAATTCCATATGGTAACAAATGAAAAGA
>JANPWU010000007.1:23538411-23548751 GCA_024707465.1 Erythroxylum daphnites
ATTAATCAATACCCCCAAAAGAGTAGGCAAATCGAATGGCTAAGGGTTTTGTCGTACCTTTGAATCGAAGACTTGGTGGTCCTAAGACGTCAAGATTATGCAGACTTTTCTTCCTTTTGCACTTTATTGTAAGCCGGTCATTTCTGATCCTTCGATTCTGAGTGGGGACACGTGGAGAACTACCGGTGGTTAGCATTTCTCACACGTTTTGTTCGTGCTCTATTCGCTCAAGTTTTTTTTTCTTTTTTTTACTTGCTAGGAACTTTTTTTTCAATATTTGAAAATAAAAAATAAGATTAAGTATTATTAAATTTTTATAAACCTTAAAAAAGACATAGTATTATAAATAATTCGAAATATCATCTCCATCTTATCATGCATATAATTTTTATGTTATATATTTATTTACTTATTATAGCAAAAAGTCTTACATGCTAAACAAAATAATTGAATAAGAAAAATGAAATAAAATTACTTATTTTGAATAAAAATTAAAATAATTAAGTAAAGTGATGCAAGGATGGTAAATAAAAGAAGAATAAAATTTTAATTAATTAATTCTAATATTATTTTCATTTCATAGAGATTTTATAGGGATCTCCAAGGTCATTTTAGGGATATAAGGAAATATTTCAAATTTTAAAGAATTTTTCTCTGAAAATTCAATATTAAATTTTAATTTTCCTTTATTTTTATGAAATATATATTTTTTATTTTTTAAATAAAAACATTTTTATTCCCTGACTAAGTACTATTTTGATTGAAATATACATAATTAAATAATATCTTTTATTATACATTAAATTTTCTGTTTAAGTAATTCTGTTTCTAATATGTTCTATTAAATTTTATCCCTATATTTATTTGAAGTTATATAAATATATAAATAAGATTTAGTGGAACATGATAAAAATACCTTAATAGAAGATCTGATCGTCTTTTCTCACGGGACCAAAATTCGATTCCTTGGAGGGTAGTTGGAATGCTGTCTTCCTTCCAACCACCTCAACCACTCCTAAATGACCACTTTCCCTTGTATCAGTCGATTGGTGTCAACTCGTTCTTTTGGGATTTTGAAGGAACCAAATTCCTTGTGCGTATCGTTTCAAGGAATCGAATTTGGGCCTTTTCCAAAGTTGTTGCCAGGCCTAAACTCATGGAGGATTCTAATAGAACGACCCGGATCCGGTTACCGAATTAATGGACGTGGAGGACCGTCAGTGTCATTCTTTCTTCTTCCGAGATTGGCCGGATTTTGGTAAAGTTTCCGAGCGATTTTAGGGTTTCTGGTTGGTTGCTTTTTGCTTCTGTAATAATTCTGATCGGTTCAGTTGCTTATAGGGTTTTGCTAGAATATGGACGGAGAGGAGCTGACGGAGCAGGAAACTGCTCTCTATGACCGCCAGATTAGGGTTTGGGGCGCTGATGCCCAAAGAAGGTAACTTTTCCACTTCTTCATACAAATTGTTTCATTTCTAATTTTGTTACTCTTTTAGTTTAAAAAGTTCATGTTTTTGATGTCTTAGATTGAGCAAATCTCATGTGTTAGTGCACGGAATGGCAGGGTCAGTTGCAGAGGTATGCCTCGAACTTTTGGAAGTTTTTAATTGCTGTCTGTTGATTATGTTTGTAAATCGGGCAGCTGCATTTTTCTATGAACTGAAGGTTTTCCATTTTTTGGGTCGATTTGTTAAAATGGGTAGTTCTGTAAGAACATTGTATTGGCGGGAGTTGGCAGTTTGACCTTAGTGGATGACCGGCCTGTCACTGAAGGAGTATTGACCGCAAACTTTTTGATTCTACCTGATGAAAGTGTGTCTAATGGGAAATCTCTGGCTGATCTTTGTCGTGATTCCTTGAAGGAATTCAATCCGATGGTTCGTGTTTCGGTGGAAAAAGGTTCAATAATTTAAGCATCACATGCTCTGACTGCTGTATATTTAATGTTATTTTGATTGCATTAATGCTTAAGATGATATAGTTAATTGAGTAAATGTTTGCTAGTTCTAATCAATGATTGAAAAGGTTTGGCAATTTGATGTCGCATGTTCTGAATGATGTTTAATTAATGTTATTTTGTTTACAGTAATGCTTAAAATGGTATAGTTATTGAATTGAGTAAAAGTTTTCTAGTTCTAGGACTTGTTCCAATGTTAATTATTTTATCTACGCATATTGCAGGTGATTTGTTAAGCTTTGGTGAAGAATTCTATGATAAGTTCGATGTTGTTGTTGTCAGCTGTTGCCCTCTTGCAACCAAAGTGTGTTACTCTTTTTGTTCACAAATAGATATGTATTACTAACTTTAGCTTTTAATTTCCTTGGTCAAATTTTCCTTGTTCTGACTGTTAATTTGCAAATGTTTAATGTAGAAATTGATCAATGACAAGTGCCGAAAGTTATCAAAGCGTGTAGCATTTTATACCGTTGATTGCAGAGATTTATGCGGTGAGATCTTTGTTGATTTACAGAATTATAAATACACAAAGGTAACGATAGTTTGTCCTTATACCTGAAATCTTTTTCATTGTTGATGCATATACCCCCAAGTCTTTTGCTTTAACTGCCTAATACATGCTGAAATTTCAATTCCTAAATTATAAACCATCAATATATCATCAAACTTGTTCCTTTTTTCTATTGTGACATTTTTTTTTTCCCATTTTAGCTCTCAGCTTGATTGTTACTCATTTTATCTTGGTTATCTGCTTTATTGTTACAATGGCTTTACATTAGTATTACAGGTAATTGACCTGCAACCTTTTGTTGCATATGACAGTCAATATCAAAGAGATTAGGTGTTCATAAGAGAGTTATGTTAAACTTTTAGGGAGCTAAGTATGTAGCTTTTGAGAACCTCCAAATGTAATGCTTTTTTTTACATAGGACTAATTTTTCTCAATTTCTTGTCATTGACAGAAAAAACTAGATGAAACTACTGAATGTGAACTACAATATCCAAGTTTTCAGGTATCACCAAGGTCTTGGAGCTCTTTTTTAGGTTGATCTACGAAGGAAACTGGTCATGCAGTCTT
Organism: Erythroxylum daphnites; assembly: GCA_024707465.1. NCBI lineage: Eukaryota > Viridiplantae > Streptophyta > Magnoliopsida > Malpighiales > Erythroxylaceae > Erythroxylum > Erythroxylum daphnites. The sequence goes on from JANPWU010000007.1 coordinate 23,541,447, forward strand.
GGAATCCATTTTGATTTATCTTTCTTTGCAGGAGGCAGTTTCAGTTCCCTGGTCAATGCTTCCAAGGAAAGTGTCAAAGCTGTACTTTGCTCTGAGAGGTGCAATTCCTTATTTGCTTATTCTTTCTCCATAAATGTTTATATATATATAAGGAAACAAAGGGATAAGGTTTCTGTGTATAGATGTGAAGCAATGGTCTGTCTAAAACAACAATGCAATGGAAATGTAGATTTGTGATCCTGTTTCCTTTTATTGGACTGGAGGGAGGCTTTCTTATATTTCTGAGTAGTGGTTTCCAATCCCTATTATCGATAATAATATGAATTCATGTGGATCTTCTTCTTGCAGTGATAGAAAAGTTTGAAGAGGTTGAGGGACGCAATCCAGGAGATACTTGTATTGAGGATCTTCCAGCTGTTCTGCAGATGAAGAAGGAATTGTGTGAAGCTCAGGTCTGTTCTTAACTTTGATTTTTTTTTCAGATGGTTATTTGTTGCACATCCTTACTCTAGCGTTCTCTGTTCAGTCAGTGAGTGAATCACATGTTCCAAATGCCCTCCTAGAAAGGTTGTTGATGGGTGCAAGAGAATTTCCTCCAGTTTGTGCCATTATTGGGGGAATCCTTGGACAGGTATCCTTCCTAGTTAAATTCTTTCCTTTACCTAATGATCTTGCTGCCCTTTGGTTTGTAACTTGATGTATTTTAAATGAACCCCTTAGGAGGTCATCAAAGCGATATCTGGCAAAGGAGATCCGCTCAAGAACTTCTTCTTCTTTGATGCAATGGATGGGAAAGGTGTAATTGAGGACATAGTGAATCCTAACCCAGAAAAGTAAGCAGCTTGTTTAGGGAGACTCCCGCTCTGTATATGCAGTCATTCCATCTTTTCTACGAAATTACAGAATGCAGCAGATAGATTTTCTTCAGGCTTGCTAAACGTGAAATCTGGGATAAGTTAGCTTATTATTAAGCCCTATTTGAACCCGTTTAGCTCAGAATTATTTAACTGTAGACATTTCAGGGGTCTGCCTCTGATGGTAAATTTAGGGACCATCTTGAAAAACAGAAGTCAGAAAGCTTTATGAATTTGATTCACAGTTCATCATACCTGAATTAAACTTAGTATGTTTTCTGTTTCATCTTTTAATCAACCCCGGAATTGTCAAAATGCTTGTGCTGTTAGTTGCCTTCTAGCAAGTAACATTTTGCTGCAGAAATTACGCAATCTCTGATAATCATTGTTTGTTCACTGGAGTTATAGAATCTCCAGTCTCTGATTTGAGACTGATACTTCCATTTATTCCTGATCTTGGTTGTGGCCGGATAAGCAATTATTGCCTCATAAATTAGAGGAAACGTTTAAAGGTCACCATGTCCACGTTGCTAGTAAAATGGAAAATAAGCAGCTTTTAGTTGTCGGGCGCTTTTAGCAACATGACATGTATGCTCCACAAGCTCCGTGAAAACGTTTGAAGATGTACAGAACTTGTAACGTTTGAAGATGTATAGAACGTTTTCAAAATCTTAAATATTCACAAAAACATGATTAAGCAATTGGCTCCTGAGAAATAGGAACTGAAAACGACTAATCTCATCCTACTTTCAAGAAAAACATTCCCAGTAATGGAATTAACATCAAAGAACAGGCAAAAAGGAAGCCAACCACAAAATGGAAAGAGCAACCACACAATGGAAAGAGCTAGTAAAGTCCTACGTAGGGCATCATCAACTGGTTAATGCAGCATGGTTAAATCTCTTCATGAACTCGTTGACAGTGTTCCAAGAAATCTCATGTCTTCTCTTCAAGGTGACTTCGTCAGAGCGAGGTAGAGGAGTATGGAAGGTGAGGAAAAATGACTTGGCAGTTGAAGAGATACGTAGAGACTGAAGAGCCGCTACATGAGGAGTGGCAAGTTAGGAAGGGATGATCACTTTTTCCTGAAGTGGGGGGTGTGTGTAATCATCTGCATTCTCCAGGTGAAAACTAGATATTGAGCAGTGGTTGGCATAGTTTTGGCGGGGAAAGTGAAGAGAGGTGCTCGCGATCTTATGATTCTGTTGTTAAGAACGAAAATGTGGAAAGCCAACAAGGGTTTAGTCCTGTTTGTGACCATTTTGGTGCAGGTTCTACTTATTAATCACTATCATTTCATCTTCTCCTTGTTCTTCAATCTCTGATGATGATTACTGTGGAGGGATCAGACAAGGTATGGTGGAACAGAAAGAGGAGAAGGTAGCAATTGTTGCAGAAAAGAAGAGAGGTTCAGTGGCAGGTTCTGTTGCTTCTAGGACAGAAGAAAACGTTTTCGACGGTCTGGATAGCAATCATCTTTTGGTTTCATCTCATGGAAGAGTTTAAGTTGTGATCATTAATACTATTTGCTATTCTCACTTATCAATATACCTGTTCATGCAAGGAATACAAAAATTTAATTTGAGTGTTGATTCATCGTTCCATATCTAGTACTTTTATAAAGGAATGTATGTCTGCATCTGTGTTAGGATGTCTCCTAACTCCTGGAAGGATGTCTCAGTGTGATGCGAGTGCATTCCTTCGTAGGTTGTAACCACAATCTCTTCGTCCTTGGAGCTACGCTGGACTTGTTTCTTCACCTTGCATCCCTTGAACGTGCACTTATAATAACTTCTGCAGAAGAAAATTTGAAGATTTGCAAATCTTGGATGTTATTGCCAAAATCAGAAATTCATGAATAACTTCCATGAAAATTAATTTGATGCTTTGCAGATAAAACGATGCAAACAAGATAATATCAAAGAAGATTAGATCTCAAATTTTAGAATTCTTAATATACTCCGATTCTAAATTTCATTTCAGTATCAGAAACTTATAGCACAAATTCAGGCAATAGATGGGCCATTCAACAGAGGATCCAGCACCAACTTTCCCGGAAAATAAGACGAAAACATGCACATGAGAGACCTAAAAATAGCAGCAATATTTGAAGATAACACCAACCTTGGATACTTGTTGTTCTTAACAGTCTTTTGCCCATACTTCCTCCATCTGTATCCATCATCAAGAACATCAACCTGACTCTTCGTTTGAAACGCAAATCTATGCCTCTTATGCTCCTTAACATCCCCTGCTCTTTTTAACGAAGGTTGCACCTTTTTCCCTGAACCGCTTGTAGTGTTTATGTCACCGTTTAACTTTTCAGGTTCTGCCGCCGCCACATTTTTACCGTGACCATGAAGAGAACAGAAAAGGGTCTCTGTCATGTTTAATTCTGATGTAGAAGCTGAAGGTCCTGATGAGCCTGGAAGAAGTATACGATAGCTCTCCATTGATCAAAGGGAATAGTTTGAAGCCATGAACGAAGTTACAAGAAGAAGAAGCTAACCACACTTCATAAGAGATGGTTATATAGATTTGAGCATGTTTATGTATATGTTACAAAAAAGGTTAGGCGGCTTAGTGGCCAACGATTGATTCACTCACTACAGGATAATGGAAAGGACAAAAAGAATAGTCTTATGCAGTTCAGCGAGACAAGTCGTGAACGACACGTAAATTGACAAGAACATGACGTTTGAAGATTCAATGGTGACATAAAAATGGCAAGGTTTTCATGCAAAGCCATCATAGAGAGCAGAGTTGAAATTAACATGTGATGTACAAGGTTGCTTATCATTGACTTAATTTAGAGTCTGCAGTATCTACTAAGTTTCTGCTACTTTTTTAAGTGTAACAGATTAAGTTGGTATTCTTGTATCGAACCCGTCGCTTAAATTTGAGTGATCGGATCGGATACTCGATACGCATTACGAATTCAAGTTATAAAACGAAAGTTGAAATGAGAAGTGAAGGTCACATTCACTTGAATCAGGGTGGATACTTGAATCTTTGTGATCAAGTTCATGATTAGGTGAGGGATTAATTTCCACCAATAGAAGACTGCTGTTTTTGGTAAATTCAATAGAGCTCACTGTACTGGTAAATCCAGTTTCGAGGTAAGTTCAGGCATCACCAACTAACCATTCCATTACAACAACGCGTCAATTTGGTCTTACAATTCCATGTGGAGTTTTTCACATTGTTAAGAGTCAAAAAAGCAGAAGCTTTAAGTTTCAGAGAAGAAAAACAAGTGCAATACGTCCGTCTCAGTGCATTGAATTTAACACTCCCGAGATTTACGCCATTATCAGAAATACGAAAGCATTATAAACATTGTTCCACCGGTGGCTATTTTGCTGGTTGATCATACTACAGAAACTTACCCTTTTACCAACTTGTCCTAAATCACAACTTTGAGGATTGATCTGGTTAATATCCTTCCAGGCCAGCGCCTGTAGGGATTAGTGATAATAAGAACAATTGTATTGTTAGTGGCTACCAAGGTAGTTGACACCTCAGCCTTTGGCACTCCAGACAAAGTGTGACAGCAAATTGCTTTCCTTTAGGGTAGAAAGATTAACAAAGATTAACAAAGAAGAAGACTTGCATCATTTTCAGTGAGATTTAAATCAGCAATACACGTTTTACTCAATAAACTCTCAAGTGTATGCAATAGCAACAGTGTACGTTCATTTCTGATCAACCTGCAACCTCTTAAATTAAGAGATTATAACTTATTATACCAGCTGGACCATCCATTGAAGCAATAAGTTCTCTTAAAACAGAAGACAAAGACAATACTTGGATTTGTCATACGAATTTGGAGAATAGAGAGAGTGCTGAATTTTATTCCTAGTAACTATTGTACTTGAAGGACTCAATGTATCAGCTGCAGATTCCTAAGGTTAACAACATGCGATGAAGGCTCAAATGCTATATATGTGCTCAAAGAAACCCTTCTGTAAGATGCACACTTTCACCTAGGAGTTAAGTTCTTCCCATGATTCAATCCACGCAACCATGGAGTCACCAAGTTGATGGAAGTAAGGATCAATGGGACCAAGCTTTTCCTTAACCAGTTTGGAGAGCTCAATGAAGCAACTTTGCACAGTGGTACACTCCTTTGGGAAAACAACAGATTGGAAGAATGGGATGATCTGTTCAAGCCAGTATATTCCCTTTTGGTCCTTCTTCATTGTATCAAATGGATTGTTTGCCTCGTTATGCCAAACATACGGTAGCCCTGTCTTCACGCCAAGACCCAGATGGTCGCAGATGACCTGATATCCACATCCATTGTTAACATTAAATGTGTTACTTGAAGCTGTATATATGAGAAAGCAACTTCCAAGAAAAAACACAAGGAATCCAAGAAAAAACACAAGGAATCCATAACTGTGGAATGCTCCCACAATCAGAAAGTTCACCAAAACTTGCAGGCCCTCAGGCATCAGTCACTATAATGAAGCTCGACATAGAAAATTTGAACTACAAACTACATAATCCAATCAATTGCTCTAATGTAACCTAAATGCCATCCAAATCAGAGGAGATTATAAATAGTTGAAAAATGTGAATAAATTGAGTAAAAGAATACCTTTGCACACCAGCCAGCCCACATATCATCGCATCTGCCAAAGGAAGCATCACCTATAAGGCCAAAGTACATGGCAGGACCTATCAGTTCCCTGTTGAAAGCAAGATTCATACCACATAATGGGAAGAGGGTACCCTTTGGAACGGTCACAACAGCATCAACATACCTATATCAGAAACCCATCCACAGTTAGGCAAACATTACAGTAGGATGGGCTTCCGAACAAAAATCCGAGGCTTTGAAGTCAGCACGTGTAAAGCTCACAAATATATGAAAAGACCAAGAGTTTTGACTTTGGAACAATATTAGCTATTGTTAAATCCTGAAGACAGAAACTGAAAATTTAAATTGCTAACATACTACTACTTCACAACTCCAAGATAACACTACTATTCGTCTTAATTCTTAAAGCACATTGAGATGAGACCACACAAAAAGGCAATTACTAGAAACTAGAATGGCAAGTGAGCAAAGAAAAGGTAAGAGTAGTGAAGAGTGAATGAACCTGGTGTTGCGCTCAAGAGGCTTGACAAGCTGAGTAGGAGTATCATAGTCAGGAATGTTGAGCCAAAGCCCATGAGAAATGGCTGTGGGGACTCCTCCTCTCCAGCTAAATGGGTAGCCTCTAACAAAATCAGTTCCATCTCTGTATGGATCATATAAGGTGTTGAAGAAAAAAGGGGTCGATGGTGTCAACAGATTCTCTATGTGCTGTTGCAACGCATTTATCTCTCTTCCACTCGGATCTTTGGCCACCTTAATTAGCCAATATCAGAATTACGAAGAAAATATTGATTTTAGTGTATAGTTCACGCCTTATTGAAGAAAATATTGATATGTGAAACTAAAACACCATCCCCATCATAAGATCAGACAACGAAAGCTAGCTCTCAAAATTACCAAGGAACTGGATAAAAAGTACAGAAATTTGTCTCGATCTATCAAAAGGGGTCCAAGATTTAGCACTAAAATCCAAAAGAATCGCATAAAGTTTCAACCTTTTTCAACAAATATATTTTTTTAAGAAACTGTAAAATGGATTCTAGCCACAAACAGAGTAAATGGATAGCTTGTCTTAGGTTAGATGCAAACTAAGACAACTATTCGGATTTTGAAATGTAGCACAGAAAGAGAGATTTCGCACTTACAAAGCAATCGTCGTCAATGGTAAAAATATACTTCTTCTTGGCCATCAAGAAGCCAAAGCAGCGACACGCAGAGTCCTTGAAAGCGATGCAATTAGCATTAGGACCAAGAACCCGATTCACATCGTTCCTGTTGTAAAGCTCGTAGTCAAACCCATCTGGGACCTGAATACTCTTACTCGGATCTCCGTCCTGTACAATGATGAGATGATAAGGCTCGAAAAATGGTCTCCACATCTCTAAGAAGTCCAAGTTTCTCATGGTGGGAATCACAATATCAAGCTCATGTTTAAGTGGTGGGGTTGCTGGTTTAGCCATTGCTGGAGTGACTAATAGCGACGGTGTACACGGTGGCGGAGTGCGGTGGTGTCAAGCTCAGGCGGCGCCTAGCGGCTAGCAGGTTCTCTTAAGCGAGTGGAAAGGTGATTAAGCAGTTAGGCAGAATGCTAACACTCTGCTTTAAGGGAAGTTAATTACAGTTTTAGCTTCTGGGCACATGGAGCTAGACCTTTACTCGCTCCACAAAATCAGGAGTTATGTTTCTTCTTTAATTTTTTTTAAACATAATTTAAATAAAAGACAATGATTGGCTAAATGTTTATCTTATTTTATTTTTTTAAACCCAGCCCCTATTTTTTTTTGATAACAAGCAGGGTGCTACCCTAGAGATGAGACGGTATTAAGTCACAAGCCTAGTTTTGACTCC
>JANPWU010000007.1:23795763-23806931 GCA_024707465.1 Erythroxylum daphnites
TTTACAAAGATGACTTAAATTCCAAGATATGCAAATTTTGTAGTAACATCCTTAGACTCTTGATCACTTGATCTCTTGCTCAACACCTAAATAGGGAAGGAAAGGAGGGTGAGTTTGGAAGCTCGTGGGTAACAAGTTTATAATCGAGAAATAAGCAAAAACCATTTTCAAAACTCATTGCCTTGGTACATTTTCGAAACCATAGTAATTTCACATTTAAAAATCATAAAACCTTATTTCATGATATTCTCAAATTTGCAAATAATTTACAAAAGCACAAATCATGTATGCATCAATCTTGTCATGAGCAGATAAGCACATCAAAATAGTTTGGGTGGATCCAAATCAGAACGTATTACACATTTCCCGTAAGGGTCCTGTGTAGTCATGAACAGAACGTACTATCGCAATCTCATTTAATGGTCTTGCGTAGCTATGAACTTATTGGAGTCCATAAAGGAGCTCCATGCCACTAGCGGGCAGGCGGGAGAAACCTTTTGTCAAAGTGCACTTGACTTAACTTAGGAGACCACCACAAACCCATATAACATGTATTTCATGACTTGCAAAACATATTGCCCAAAAAGGCACTTTTCGAAAACTTGGTTTTTCTTAACATTTCGCCACAAAGGCATATTTCAGAAATACAATTGTTCATGAACATGAAATATGTCACATTTCATCAACCAAATTCATACACCAACATATAGCAATTTCTTAAATCATTCAAAAGCAATAATGCAACAATTATGAAGCAATTTGAAATCATTTTATTCTCTTGCTTTAAAGGAAAACATTTATAGTTCATTAATTTTATTATAAACATGAAACCCACCTGAGATCCTTGTTTAAAGACTTGCTCAAAGGCTCCTCACACTTGCTCCTCTTGCCTTCCTTGATTTCCTTTAACAATAGCCAAAAATTCCATTCAATAGGAATTCCAATTTATGATCAGGTAAATGAAGAAATTTGATAATACTTTCTTTTATAACATTGTTCCCTATTGTCTTAAGTTTCTAATGACTCCAAAATCATCCAATTTGGTTTAGTACTCTAAAAGTTATGCTCAAAAATATTTTTCAGACTATTCTTATACTGAAGCAACATTTTATGCTCAACTTCCATCCAAAATTTTAAATTTTTAGAAACTAAATTGGAACTTGATTCCTTCATACAACTTTTAGCCCTACGTCTCTATTTTACAACGAATCAAAAATCATCTCATTTGGACATCTACAGCAAAATTTATGACCAAAATACCGAAACATGTCAGTGCAGAAAAATAGACTCTCGCCGCGGTGAAAATGCTGGAGCACGTCGCGACGTGCGAGTCCAAAATCCTCCCGAAAACTTGTTTTCTTGGTATTTTCACCTATATACTTCCTATCTTTCAATTATAACCTATCTTAACCTTAAATCACCTCTTATACTTCATTTCTAAGCTCATTCTAACCCAAAATCATTCACAAACACAACATAATCATTAACCCTAGAAGATTAAAACATTTTTCGTGTACCATTCCTCTTCATTTTCACTTTTAACTATCAATCAAGAAGGGTTGAGTCTTGTACTTACTTGTTTAGCTCCAAGATTCTTCAAATTCTTCAAGATCTCCAAAAACCCTAGCTCCCTTCTTTTCTCTCTTCTCCCTCCACGATCTCTTCTTCCTTTTCAAACAAACCAATAACTTCTTCTTTTTATACCCTTACTAATCATCAAATGTCCCTTTTGCCCTCCAATATAAGCCAAATCTTTTAACCTTAAGTGACTTGCTCATTTTGCCCTTGATTCATTCTTATAACATTAATGCTTCAATTCAATTAATCTATGTCATAAAAATCCTACTAATCTTGACATATAATAATGAGCTCCAAAAATTAATCCATCAAACCTCATAATTCATTTAAATCATGCTTAATTCAACAAGAAAAATTTCGGGGGCCAACATAACCCTTTAGTATTCCATACTAAAATCGTCATCTAAGGGGAATACCCATTCAATTTTGTTCTCCTTCAGGCTGATCTATTGCTGGATTTGGAGGGTGACTCTACTAATCCCTTATTCCCTAAATGCTCAAGTTGTATATGTTGTGATTGTTGTGAAATTTCATCTTGTAGTTGTTGCACAACCATGTTTTGTACTTCGGACACAACTATCTCCGCTGATGGAATCTCGATTGAGTTACTATTATTTTCTAAATATCCTTTTAACTGCTGGAGGTTAGTGTGGTCTACGCTATTAGGGGTGGAATTCATTATTCTTCTATCCTTGGATGGTGTATCCATTGTCTCCTCGCCTCCATTAGTATTTGCTTGTGTCGTCTTTGGAGTTTATGGGACTGCATTCCCTCCATCGTCAGAGCATGACCCAATATTGTCTCATATGATAGTAATTCTTGTAGCATCTTGTTATCTTTTTTATTGTCCTCTAACTGGTATTGTGAGTTGTTTCCTCCTGTAAGTGTAGGTCTTCCAATTTCAATTCCACAACCTACTTTCTCCCTAGCCCTGTCAGTAGTCTCCATTTCCCTTGTATGCACAGCTACTGCATTCCCTATATCCCTGGGATGGACTTCAATCCCCAATATCTCCTTCTTCCTTCCAATTTGAAAATGTCTTCCAATAGGTAGCTCCGAATTTTTTCCAATCTCAACACAGATCTTGACATATCCTATACGCTCCATATTTGATGTTTGCGCATCTATACACAGAGGTTTACCCAACGAGCTAACTAAATAGCTTAAATCCTCCACCATCCAAAGTTTTAATAATAAGTCATGAAATTGCACCCATAGGGGAAACGCCTCAATGCAGTCACGATCAAATTCTATGCCCAATTTCCACTTTCTAAAAAACATGGGTTGGCCTTCGATATGCCAAGGACCCAATTCTATTATTTCAAACAGATTACAACCAGTTGGAAACTTAAAAGGATTGTTACCATTATCCATAAGCAAGGTTTGCTCCAAACCTTTCCTCCCCTATGTGAATAATTGGGAGGGCTGGTTGTTTATTCCAAAAGAAACCAACCAAAGTTGTTGACCATGCCTTCACCCCTGCCTATAAAGCTCAATGGGAGGACAAATCACTCCATTCTTCAAGACTACTGGATAATGCTTCAACTGAACTCGTTTATACCGGAAGCTAAGTTTGTTTTGCCAAGCATTGGAGGTCAGTGGAGGCCTCTCTACTTGTTTGGCAGTACTGTGTGTTCTTGCCTCCTTCTCAGACCCTCCATTTTTGACTAGGTTGCGTGTGAGAACAGGAAATTCTTCTACAAATGAACTTAAAGATTCATTATAGCCCGAAATCCCATTCTCGGCCTTGGACAGGCCCTCCATAGGGGGAGAAACTCAACTGGTAGTGGTTAGTAGCTGTAGAAATCTAGCAACCAATGAGGTTAATGAAGAGAAGTTTCCAAAAAAAGGAAAAAAGTAGGGGTAAAATTGTCAATATAAAAGATAGAAGGCAAAGAAAAGTTTGAAATCATTGAATAACTAATTCTCTATTAACAAAACTTAGGAATAAATAAATATTTTGTTTCAAGGCTTTTGATTTGTATTTGTAATTTATTCTTATGTATTTGGATATTATAAATTGTAATTCCTGATATTCTGAACTATTATTTGGGTTAATACAAATTTTATCACTTAATGGAACATTTTAAAAGAAGTTATTTTCTCTATGTATAATATGTATTAATGTTTTAAAAACTGAATTTAAAATTAAACTTGTAAGACAAAAGATTCGATATTAAACGTCACAAAATTGACTAAAGATTAAATAAAATTAAAAATTTTAAAATATGTTTGAAAGAGATTATCCTTACTTATCAAAGAATTTGAAGTTTAATTAAAAATAGATTGCTAATTTTCATTTATAAGAACTTATTAATATATGAAAATTAACTGATTAATTAATAAATTGATTGATTTTTAACAACAAAAATTATTAAAGTAAAAAAAGTAGGAAAGTAAAAAACAGAACCAAAAAATTAAACGATTTAAAATTTTTAGAATTAAATCGGCCTGAGTCAGCTGAGTTTTAAAAGATAGACTCTATATCAGCACACATCTCTTTGATAGATAAAGTATTTTCATCTTTTTTTAAATAAAAATAAATAAAATAAAAAAGGAATATCACCAAATAGAAAAACGATATTTCATAAATATAGAGAAGTTTCATGAGCAATCTAGGGTGGATGTTCCAACTTATCTGGATCGAGCTAACACAAACTTGTTGGACTCTAAAAGAAAAGTTGAGACAGTGAAAATAGGATCAGACACTGAAAGGAAGCTAAAGTACACTAAACATACAAGATAATGAAGCACAAGCAGGCACCAAATAAGGTTTGATGAAACAATAATTGGGAAATTGGTTTCCAAATCAAACAAGCATAAATTAGTTTCACACATTATGTATTGGATGTAACCAATGATTAAAAAACTTAAATGATTCGACCGGTTAATCGTAAAAATCTTAAATTGTCCAATTTTTTTCGATTTTTAACTTTTTCGTTCGATTTATTTTAATAACTCTTGTTCATAAAAATTGATTAATTAATTTGTTAATTTTTATTAATTAATAAGTTCTTATAAACTCAAATAAATCAATTAATTTTTATTTAATAATATTTTTCAACTAAATTTTAAATTCTTTGATGAATAATTACAATATCTTTTAATCATATTTTAACTTATTAAATTTTATTTAATCTTTAACCGATTTTATGATGGTCTAATATCGGTTAAATTTTTTAAACTTTAAACCTCTTATTTTATCTTTTAACTTTCGATTTGATTTTCAAAACATTGGATGTAACGGAGCTTTTTTTAAGCTATTTAAGTGATTTATGAATTAAGTTTAATTTGTTCTCAGCAACAAAAATGGGTCAAAATGTTGTGACTATAGGTTTTACAATAATTATATATGATAATTTGGTGATAATTAAGTGGATTATTACTAGTAATTTTCTTAATATTGTCAATTTTTGGTTTTGCTAGTGGTGGCATACTGTTGTTGAAAACCTTTTAAATTAAAATAAGTTTATATTTTACAAATTAATTTTCATTTTAACAATCTTGAATTACTTTATTTAAATTATAAAAATATTGCTATATTTTTATATTTTATATCACGTGGCCTCTGAATTTTCTTATTTTGTTATGTTGAATAACTTAATTATAATCTTGAAATATTGTTTTGGATGATTGAACGTAGTTTTTTAATTGTTAAAATAATTTTATGCTTATTCACTTCTTGAAAAAATAACTACCAACAAACAAGAAAAAATAAAATTTTTGCATAACTTATATTTTCATTTTATTTTATATTTTAATTGATAAAAATAAATTTAAACTAATGACAATTACCAACTTCTAGGTTGGTTCAAAATTCCACCCCCCTCTCAAAATCAAATCCTCTGTTTCAGTTAATCAGTTTTTACCTTGTTCTATTAAATCTCATTTATAATTAATTTTTTGTAAATTAATATGTTCCTATAAATTAAAATAAATCGATTAATTTTTATTTAATAATTTTTCAATTAAACTTCAAAATCTTTTATTAATAAGAAGAATATCTTTCAATCATCTTTCAAATTACTTAATTTTATTCGATCTTTAACTTCTAGTCCGATTTTTAAAACATTGGGTACAATGATTAATATCACTTAAATTACTTTTATATACTACCAAATAATTTATTATATATGAAAGTAACTCGGATAATATTTATAACTGGTTGGGTCGGCTGGACCGGTCTTACCAGGCCCAGCTCTAGGCCCGGATATCGATAGCCTAACGTCTAAGACCCTTTCGGCTCATCGGGTGTTAGACTCCCATGCAAATGCAATGACTCACGTAAAGACCTAAACCTAGCGGTAACTCCAGGTATATAAGGTACTATTCCTCCCTGATTCATGTATGAGATTACTTCTCGACTTTTCTCTGCTTTTCAACAACCGAAACCTACACAAAAGATTGACTTGAGCGTCGGAGGGGCCTCCCGGGAATCAATTCCCAGCCCGCCATTATCTGTTTTGAAGGTATACTGTAACCAGAATCGCATAGATCATGGATCCAAACAACGACGTTCAACCTCAGCGAGATCAAGTTGAACCATTTGGCGCTCACCGTGGGGCCCGATGTTAGGGCACCACGTCTAGAACCACGTAGATCAGTCAGGCGGCAGCAGCCAACCCCGATATTGCCGCTGTCACGGCACTCGCACTGCAACGGATGGTTTTGCCATTACCTGCTGTTCTCCCACCAGCACACCCCGACTCTCGCACACAGTCTTCACACCCGAATGATCATCCTCAGCCTCAAAATCAAGATCAAGAAGAGCAGAACATAGCCCTGGAGGATAACGCCGAAGCCAATTCCCATCTCCACTCTCAGTATCCCCTGGATACCAATCCTCCTGCAATGCAACAAACCCCTCTCACCCAAAGGCAGATAGAGGAAGCGGCCAAGCTAGTGATCCGTCAAATTCTGCAGTCTCATCTGGGACAATAGCAAACCTCTGCTCGGTAGCTGGGTGCGATGGCCGATCGTCGTCCTGTGGAAGCCCTAGGAAAAGTCGTGGACGACCGGATCAATCTGGTTCGGAATCCTTACGCGGGCCGAGCGCCCACACAATACAGCTCTCCCCTCATTCCAGAGATCTTGGATAGCCTTTTGGCGGTCGGTACCAAAATACCAACGCCTAAAAAGTATACTGGAAAGACCGATCCCCTAGACTATCTGCAGCACTTCCAGTCGATGATGAACCTACACTGCGTCCTTGATGCAATTCAATGTAAGGCGTTCTGTACTGCCTTTCAAGAAGGAGCTCGGCGATGGTTCGATAGCCTGCCCCCTGGTTGCATCACTTGCTTCGAGGATTTTAAGCGGCTGTTCCTCAACTAGTTTGCAACAAGCAAACGACCACAGAAGACTGCCCTGGAGGTGATGCAGTTGACTCAGGGAAGGGATGAGAGCCTACGGGAGTTCATCACCCGGTTTAATAATGAAGCTGTAGAAGTTCCCGACCTCACCTGTTCGTCCATGTTGGCGGCACTCATGAGCAACACGAGGGACGAGGAATTCAAAAAATCATTGGCCCTGGAACAGCCCCGCACAATTCAGGAGATAAGAAGCCGGGCGGACAAGTACATTCAGCTTGTTGAAGTGTTAAAAAACACAAAGCGCAGAGCAGACGACCGCAGGTCGAGTGGAAGATTCAAGGATGGGCATAAAAGGCAGAGAGGTCAGTCAAGTTGGTGGAAACCGGTCGATCGGCATGATCCGCGGAGCGAAAACTTAAGGTCATGATAACTCCTCCCAGAACCTAAGGTCATGATAACTCTTAATAGGCGATATGCGGAGGTATTAGAAGTCATGAGAGCTGAAGGGGAGCCCCTCCCAGAACCTAAGGTCATGATAACTCCCCTAAAACATCGGGATCCCTCTTTATACTGCCGCTTCCATAGAGATGTCGGTCATGATACGGAAAGTTGCTGGAACTTGAAGAAGGAGATCGAGCTCCTTATCTAGCGGGGAAAGCTGAGTAGGTTCCTGAGGTACGGGCAAAATACCGGTCGGGATAACGAGGGTAGAACCGACAGGTCCAACACTTGGCGAAGGCATCAAAGGCAAAATGATAGACAGGATGAGGAAAGGCATAATAGGAATTCAAACGACAGGCATAACGAGAGGGCACAATCCAGGGCAAGAGATGATAGAAATGCTGAGCAACAAAATGACCGACCGGTCAGGATCATAAACAGGATTTTTGGGGGTAATGCAGCAAGAGGTTCGACCGCTAAAGGGAGAAAAAGATATGTCAGGCAGGTTGGAGAAAACTTACCAGTAAAAATAAAGAAGCCGAACGATGGGGAGATATCGTTTGATGAATCCGATCTAGATGGTGTTAGCTGCCCCCACGATGACACATTAGTGGCTACCCTGAATATGGACGGTAATGAGGTGAAGCGGATAATGATCGATACGGGTAGCTCGGTCGACCTGTCATACTACGACGCTTTCAATCAAATGAAAATCCCGGAAGAGTGACTGTTGCCAATAGAGGGACCCATCAAAGGGGTAACTGGAGCATCGGCGTACCTATTCGCTCAGGTATTACTGAATGTGAAATTTGGGTAGAAGCCGTGCCAGGTGGAGAAGAGCGTTGAATTTCTGGTCGTCGAGTTCGTAGGAGCATACAACGCTATAATAGGAAGAGCCACTCAAAACGCATTTAGAACGGTTGTCTCCACCTACTACCAAGCAATGAAGTTTCCAACCCCGTATAGAATCGGTGTTGTCAGAGGCCAGCAGAGAATTGCCAGGGAGTGCTACCTGGCGGAAACAAGAGTGCTTGACGGAGCGGTCGTTTTGACGAGCTCTCATGGTGAAAAAGCTGAGGACGAAGCTGAAAGGACAACCACGGCAGAATAAACGCCAAAGTTCGTACGAGAAGAAGAAGACCAAGTCAAACTCACAAATTTGGGTCGAATGACATTTTTCTTAGATAAGCTTACTTTGCTTCTTTGTTTAGCATTTTATTGTTGCTTACTCACTTGTGCGTGTAATTTGTGGAAACCTTTTTTCCTGATTGTGCCAGTCAGGTTTTTTAATGGCCCACACTTTCATCATCATCAATAGAGAGTTTCAGATTTCTTGGTAGAAATAGTCTAATTAATTTGGATTAAAGGCAGAACAGTCTACCAATCGATCGACTAGGTTGCCAACACAAGATGTTGGAACCATGCGATGCCAAGACAAGATCTTGGATCGTTCGACATCGACCAATCGTTCGGTTTCGACATCGATCGACCAAGTTGCCAACACAAGATGTTGGAACCACGCGATGCCAAGACAAGATCTTGGATTGTTCGACATCGACCAATCGTTCGACTTCGACATCGATCAACCAGGTTGCCAACACAAGATGTTGGAACCACGCGATGCCAAGACAAGATCTTGGATCGTTCGACATCGACCAATCGTTCGGCTTCGACATCGATCGACAAGGTTGCTAACACAAGATGTTGGGACCGTTCGCCATCGACATCGTTCGACAAGGTTGCCAACACAAGATGTTGGAACCGCTCGACATCGACCACTTTTGACAAAGTTGCCAACGTAAGATGTTAGAACCGCTCGACATCGACCACTTTTGATAAAGTTACCAATACAAGATGTTGGAATCACGCGTTGCCAGGACAGGATCTTGGATCTTTAGATCCCGACACCTCGCTCGGCCAAATTCCATACAAGATCTTCAGAACTAGGCGATGCTAAGAGCCAAAGTCTTGGATCGATCGACTTTAGTATAGTTCGATCGAATTATTTTAAGCATGTCGACCGCAATCGACTCAGGCCGAGCGCCCTAAATTCGTTCTATGATGCTTGAAAAGACAGCTTCTTATACAAAATTAATGGCAATTTGAACGCGATCGACTTCTGCCAAGCATTCTGCTCATTGCGAGTTGTACAAACTTATACCGAGTAGATGGCAGTTTAAAGTTTTTGTTTATAAAATCAGCAAGGCAAAGGATGAAGCTAAAGGTACCATTTTTATTTATGTTTTTCTGGTCACAAGCCCGACCAGATGGGCTTCAAAAAGAGGAAAAACAAAAGAAATCACCCCTCTGTAGGAGGGGAAGAGCCAACAACCGGTCCTGGAGAAGCAGCTTCAGGGGCCGGCATAACAACTGAGGCAGGATCAGGAAGAGAAGTAGCCGGATCGGCAGGAGGGGAGGTCGGATGTGCAACCGTGCCAAGACCAGAGTCTGCAGGAAGAATTGGAGAGCCACTCCTGTGAGATTGCTCTTCCTCCTCGTCCGAGCTAAGGTCCAATTCCTCATCTGGAACCTCTTCTCTTTCTCGCTCGATCATCTCCTTTATTTCCTCCAAAGAAAGGTCGAGACCGGGGGGAATCATCGGTGCGGCGTAATCCTCAAAGGAAGGATGGCCCGACCCGTCAGGAACGCAAACGCTGTGGCAGCTCTTCAGGATAGAAAGAGCCACGTCGCAAACGTACTCATGGCACTCGTCCTCTAAGTGCCGCTCTTTCCAGCGCTTGATCGCAGCGATTCTTTCCCCCTTTATAGAGCTTTGCAATTCCTTCGCCCTATTCTTGACCCTTATCCTGGCCTGCACCGCCTCGTGGCAATCCTGAAGGAACTTGGATCAGAACTCCCGTTCCTCTATTACCTTAGAATTGGCGACGCGCGCTTCATCCCTCAGGAACACCTGGCTCCTCTCCTCCTCCCCCGAAACGAGCTGCGCCTTCAATAAGTCTCTCTCGTTCTTCAAAAGCTTCTTCTCCTCCTCTAAAGAAGAAACTTGGGCCCGCGCGATGTCTCTCTCCTCCGTTACCCCTGAAAGCTCTTCTTTCACCTTGGAAAATTCTTGAAGCTCAGCTTTCAAAGCGTTGCGCTCCTCGGCTCGGTTGTGCATCACATAGGCAAACGCCAGACCCCTTGCACAGTGACGGACGAGATGGACTGACAACTCCTGGATATCCAATCTACCTATAAGTTCCTCATCCGTAGGAGGAATAATGCTCTTAGCAATATGAAGCGCCACGTCAAAGTTCCCAAGCGATGCAGTCTTATCCAGGATGATTGCAGGCTCCCACTTGTCAGCACTCGTCGCTCGCTCTTTCATCTTGCCTTTCTTCGATAGGGCAACACATTCTTCCTCTCTCTCTTTCCTTTTCCCCTTGTCCTGGCTTGTTTAACAAGGCGGTTGGTCGATAACTCGAACGGTCTTCTTCTTTTTGAGGGGTCGTTCCACCTCCTCCTCTTCTTCCTCTACGACCACGCGACCATCACCTCCCGACCAGGCCACCACCGGGGGCTGAACAGGAACGATGGCCGAGACGAGCGCTGCAGACGGCTCGGAAACGGTGGGTTGAGCAACACACTCCTCGGGAACAGTAGGCAGAGCGACTTCCACATTGGCTTCCCTTCTCTTGCTCAACCTCTTTGCCTTCGAAGGCTTAGTAGCCTTACGCCGGCCTCCAGTAGAGCTAGAAGATCCGCCGAAATCATCCATTCTTACCATGGCTGCATAAATATAAGAAACAAGTTAGAAACTAAAACCAATACTTCTGAAGGCAGTAAAAGGTTAAACCGCAAGGAGTTAACCAGGAGGAGCAGTTTCTTCCCCTAGCC
>JANPWU010000007.1:25230813-25240941 GCA_024707465.1 Erythroxylum daphnites
TATGATAGTCTTTTGGTAACACGTTAGTCAGTGTTTTGAAAGGTTTAATCATATAATTGGTATGCTAAGTTGTTATAGCGTCTCACTGATTCAACATTTTCAACAGTAGACATAGTGGTGGCATTGGGATTTGAAGTGGCTGTCTTTAAAAGCTGCTTCAAATGTCAGACTTTGTCTAACTCATTACATCTCTATGTGTGCCTGTTGGTTTTAGAATTGTCAAACTAAAAAGTTAGATTGATTGTGGTTTGTTTTGATGCACTCCTGGAACTTGTCACAAGATGTTAGCAATTAACGATATCCACAAACTATATATTGCTTCCTTTATCAAATGTTGACATTTCTTGTGAAATACTTCTGTGCAGGTTGAGCTTCCTGGTTGTAAAGGTATTTGGACTGTGTACCACAAGAATGCACGTGGCCATGTTGCCGATTCATCTAAAATAGCTGCCAGTGATGATGAATACCATGCATATTTAATCATAAGCATGGAAGCTCGTACAATGGTAACCTCCTATTGCTTTTGATGGCAAAGTTATGTAGGAATTAGTGGGCTATCTCTTCTTGATGTGATACCAATCATATATGGTATCAGGGGAGGAAGGACAGGAGGAAACAATGTGAATTTGATATAAAAAAGTCAACCCACCTCTACTAAGTCTTTCCACCCCACCTAAAAAGTATGTATGTTGCAGTTTGAAGAATTGATTTTTTTACTTGTCCCCAGTCACTTTATTACTTCCTACTTTCTTCTTTCCCCACTACGGGAATTTGATCACTAATTTGTCCATTGCATCATAAGCCTGCCTTGTGATCACTCCATTCCTCAAACACCCTTATCATCTTAGGCACAGTTCCTACTCCTATCTTCCCGCTGTGCACTCATTTCTTGTAATCATAAACTATCTTGACACTTCAATAGAGAGAAAGCCTTCCTTATTTTGATGGCTTGTGAGTAAGCATTGTGTAATTCATATCTTATTGGGTTACTTATGGTTTTGCTGAGGATTAGGTACTCGAAACTGGTGAGCTTTTGACAGAAGTCACAGAAAGTGTGGACTATTTCGTACAAGGAAGAACAATTGCTGCTGGGAACTTGTTTGGAAGGTTAAACAACAGTCTCATCTTAGCTACCAAGTTTATCTACATTGTTTCTGTTTACTCCCTTCCCCATCAGATGATGTTTCTCTTCATCTCATTTTGAACCCTTCTACTGCTGTGGTAGGACTTATTGTCAGTGTTCTTAAACTGTTGATTATCTTTTACTATAAAATTATTGGACTTTTCCTTCACTCTCACTGATGTAAAATATATTTTTCATGTTTTCTTCTTGCATCATTTTCTTGTTCTTCAGGCGTCGAGTGGTTCAAGTTTTTGAACATGGTGCTCGAATTCTTGATGGTTCTTTTATGACTCAAGATTTAAACTTTGGAGTTACTAACTCTGGATCTGGTCCTGGTCCTGGTCCTGAGAGTGTGAAAGTGATGGCTGTTTCTATTGCTGATCCATATGTATTAGTGAAAATGACAGGTGGAACTATTCGTCTTCTGGTTGGAGGTATGTGTTTGCATTGATCATTTTTTATGTGTGTAATCTTGCATTCTGATCCTCCTCTCTTAGATTGTAAGTTAACTTTGGAGAGATAAAGTGGTCCCATAATAACTTTGGAGAGATAATGTGGTGCCATAAACTTAATAACTTACATTTTATTTCTATTGCCGCGTATATGTTGATAAGAAAGAGCTACTTGCCATGAATCTGTAGCACTGAAGATTCCAAGAGCTTAGTTGATTGTGCCTTTCTACTGTTGCTTGTGTCATTGTGCTCATCGAGTAGCTCATTTTGCTTTGTGCACATGTCGCCAATTGATTATGGTTCTATATGTTTGTGTTAATTCTTGTTTTCTTTTTGCTCTTTCTTCTCATCTAAGATTTTTAACTTTTAACATCTTTCATGATGAGTACCAGATCCTTCAACTTGTACTGTTTCTATAAACACTCCATCTGCCTTTGAAAGCTCAAAGAAATTGGTGTCTGCTTGTACACTGTATCATGATAAAGGACCAGAACCATGGCTTCGAAAGACAAGTACGGATGCTTGGCTTTCCACGGGCGTCAGTGAGACCATTGATGGTGCTGATGGTGGACAACATGAACAGGGTGATATATATTGTGTTGTTTGTTATGAAAGTGGTGCCCTTGAAATTTTTGATGTGCCCAATTTCAGTTCTGTTTTCTTTGCGGATAAATTTATCTCTGGAAAGAGCCATCTACTTGATACCTTCCTACAGGAGTCACCCAGTGATTCTCAGAAGGTGTTGAACAAAAGTTCTGAAGAAGTGGCTGGCCTTGGTAGGAAAGATTGTCTTCAAAATCTGAAGGTTGTTGAATTGGCTATGCAGAGATGGTCCGGACATCATAGTCGCCCTTTTCTTTTTGGAATTCTGACTGATGGGACAATCCTTTGTTACCATGCTTACTTGTTTGAAAGTACAGATAATACATCTAAAGTAGATGATGTTGGTTCTGGATCGAATTCTATTGGAATAAGCAGCATTAGTGCTTCAAGGCTTAGGAATTTGCGATTTGTCCGTGTTCCCTTGGATAATTACATAAGAGAAGAATTCTCAAGTGAATCCACAAGCCAAAGGATTACCATTTTCAAGAATATCAGTGGTTATCAAGGGTTTTTCCTTTCTGGGTTAAGACCGGCTTGGTTTATGGTGTTTAGGGAGCGAATAAGAGTTCATCCACAGGTCAAAAGTTTTGCCTTTTGCTAGAAACTTTTTTTAATTTCTATATCCATTGACTTATTGCATAAGCAAGTGCAGATATGGTTACAGAATTCCTTTTCTTTTTAACGAGTTAAAGTCTCATCTTGTGAAATTCTATTTTCCTGTTTTGAGCAGCTATGTGATGGATCTATTGTTGCGTTCACTGTTCTTCACAATGTGAATTGTAATCATGGGCTTATCTGTGTTACCTCACAGGTTCTTATGAATCTTTTCTGCCTGATCTTTTACATTTAATTATGTGCTTCGTCATTACAGCTTGTCATCAACTAACAACCTTACAGGGAAATTTGAAGATTTGTCAACTGCCAACAGTGTCAAGCTACGATAACTATTGGCCAGTTCAGAAGGTGCTTTCTCCTTTCTTTTTCATCAGTATTCATTTGTCAATGCTGTATACAGGTGACATTCATCAATGTGCTCACAATAACTCCTACATTTGTTAGATTCCACTGAGAGGAACTCCACATCAAGTGACATATTTTGCAGAGAGAAATCTATATCCACTTATTGTCTCTGTTCCTGTGAGTCTCCTTTGCATTAGTTGTGCATTTACTTTTTGATATTCTTTGCAAGTACAAGCTTTTTTGTTTTGGTCTGTTCTTTGCAAATATAATCTAAGTGTGCAACTTATGAACTGCCACATTTATTATACATTGTATGCCCTTAGGGGAAATGATTTTCCAACTGATGGACCATCATCTTGTAATAGAGTTAGTCAAAGTTTAATTTGGATAAAGCATAATGGTTAACTAGTTTGGGTATTAGGTATCTGTCAAGTAACTCTGACTATTCTATTAGTGCAATGTTTTGATAAATTTGTTCTTACATCAAAAGTAGAAAATTTTCATCACCATATACTTCTTGACGATCTTAGCTCTATGTCCTTAGTATCATGTGAATATTTTACTAACTATATGTTTTATTCATGAGGTCACTTTTAAACATCTTCTTTAGGTTTACAAACCATTGAATCAAGTCTTGTCATCATTGGTTGATCAAGAAGTTGGCCATCAGATGGAGAATCCTAATCTAAGTTCTGATGAGATGCACCAAACTTACTGTGTTGAAGAGTTTGAGGTGCGGATCTTGGAGCCTGAAAAATCTGGTGGTCCTTGGCAAACTAAGGCTACAATCCCAATGCAAAGTTCTGAAAATGCCCTAACAGTGAGAATGGTTACACTCTTTGTAAGTATGCTTTTTTATTAATTCTTTTATCAAAAGCTTGTGCGAGTGAATGGTGTAAATAATTGGCGGTAGTATATTGGCTCTGTTCCTTGTGATTTTCCTTGAGAATGGTTAGTGTTTAAGGAGACAGTCATATCTGTCCCATCTGCATATCATTTTTTATTTGCTTCTCTACTCATGTTATAAGAGACATATAACTTCTGTAGACGTGTGAGGAAAAAGGAAGAAACTGGAGAATTCCAGCATGAACGCTGTTTGGTGGAGAGGGAATTTGTCCTTTTTGTAACTTTCCATTAGTGCCTGAAGTACTGCATCTGTTTTGGTAACAATATGAGTTCATGTAAATTTGGTCATCTACATTAGATATGCAACTTATCAAACTTAATATACAAAATACAGATTTTTCCTGTGTCTCTAATTAATTGTTGGTGTTCACTCAGACTCCAGCTCTTGGTATTATGAAAGCAAATATCTATGTTATAGTATCTGGAGAAATTCTACTAGTTTGTTGCACTAACTCCTAACAAATTTTCAAGTAAAACGATAGGCCCTCTTAATACAAGATATTAAAATTCTCATCTAGAGAGATTATAACACCTCAAGATCTAAATAGATTTGGGGTGCTTAAAACATGAGAAAATTAGAAAACAAAAGGCTAAAAGCATGAGTTGCTGATCCTTGAAAGAATGTAAATCTTATTGAATGAAAAACAAAACTATTAAAAGGAAAGACAAGGTCTTATCACCAACAAAAAAGTTACCAGTGACAGGCCCAAAACATATGAAGGCTAGGGTCTTTAGGGAGGAAAGGAAAGAGAAGAGAGGAATGTGACATACATGTGTGCTTTAACTTGTGTAGTACCTTTTTGCAGAATACAACTACAAAGGAGAATGATACACTCATGGCAATTGGGACTGCTTATGTGCAAGGGGAGGATGTTGCAGCAAGAGGACGTGTTCTTCTCTTTTCTTTTGCAAAAAGTTCAGACAGTTCTCAGAATCTGGTGTGAACCAGTTCATCCTTTATATCCCTCTTTTTTCTTTTACCTTTTGGTATCACAAAACCAATACGCATATAAGTTTAGCATTTGCTTACATTCTTCCCTCCAAATCTTGATACTACCACACTTGAATATATTGATTTCAATTTCCTTCAGGTTTCAGAAGTATATTCGAAAGAACTAAAAGGTGCTATATCTGCATTGGCTGCACTACAAGGTCATCTGTTGATAGCTTCTGGTCCTAAAATTATTCTTCATAAATGGACTGGTACAGAATTGAATGGTGTTGCCTTTTTTGATGCTCCACCATTATATGTTGTGAGCTTGAATATTGTAAGTACGCCCAAGTAATCAAAATACTCTGGAAATTCCCTCTAGAATTTTGTAGATCCTGGAAATATGATTTATGTCAGCCTTCATAACATGTCCTCTGATTTTGATTGCTGCACTTAACTTATCATGGATGCTTAGATTGTCTTTTCTCAAGAGTAGGGGAAGGGAGAAACGGAACTGAGAATGAGGTTAAAAGATGTGGTTCTAAAATTTGAAACGGAAACGTCTGGAGTTCATGTCTATGGGTTACTGTTATCAATTAAATCTGCAGTGCCAAACTAGTGGAAATCTTTATCAAGGACAATGATGGATGCTAAATTGGTAATAACGTTTTTCTGGTGCATTCATGTTCTGATTTTCTTGCTCTTTTGATTTGTCATTGCAGGTCAAGAATTTTATCCTCTTGGGTGACATTCACAAAAGTATATATTTTCTAAGTTGGAAGGAGCAGGGAGCTCAACTTAGCTTATTAGCCAAGGATTTTAGCTCTCTTGATTGTTTTGCAACCGAGTTTTTGATCGATGGAAGCACACTGAGCCTTGTAGTTTCTGATGAACAGAAGAACATACAGGTTAGCATATCTATAACTTGACAAAATGCCATTCAGTGGCCAACACTTAATAGTTGAATCCATGAAAGGGAATTTGAGTTGGAACAATATTCAGCCCTTGAATTGGGTGAGTTTTTTTTTCAATTCAACAAGTTGGTTCTGCTCATTGCTAAATAGTTTGTAAATGTCAAAGCAGATATTCTATTATGCCCCAAAGATGTCTGAGAGTTGGAAAGGACAAAAGCTGCTTTCAAGGGCTGAATTTCATGTTGGTGCCCATGTGACCAAGTTTATGCGGTTGCAAATGCTTCCTACTTCTGACCGTGGTGGTGCTGCTCCAGGCTCTGATAAGACCAATCGTTTTGCTTTACTATTTGGTACCCTTGATGGTAGCATTGGCTGTATTGCACCTCTTGATGAGCTTACATTCCGTAGATTGCAAGCACTACAAAAGAAACTTGTTGATGCTGTTCCTCATGTAGCTGGCTTAAACCCGAGATCATTTCGGCAGTTTCGCGCTTGTGGAAAGGCCCACCGACCTGGCCCTGAAACCATAGTTGATTGTGAACTACTTTCCCAGTAAGTCTTCTTTCCATGAGTTATGGCTGCATTGGCTTCTTGTACGATCTCTCAGATTGATCATCAAGGTCATGTGAGAAAGGGTCGATTAAATTCAACTTTTTGTTTACCTATATGTCATCACGGTGCCAGGAAGCCATGCTAAATTCCATCTGGTTATTAATTACATTTTTTCTGTTGCCCTCTTCCCAGTATATACTTGGGTTTGTCTTCGAGAATGTGTAGCATGAATTCCATTTGATCCTTTTAGAAGAAGACACTATCTTTGCTGATCTGATGTGTGTGCCTGTATTTTACAGCTATGAGATGCTCCCATTGGAAGAACAGCTTGAAATTGCTCAACAGATTTCAACAACCCGGGCACAAATTTTATCAAATTTGAATGACCTTTCTCACGGAACAAGTTTCTTGTGATTAAGCTGACCGGAACTTGGGATGGCTGAAGTATTAAAGTCTAATGATCATTAACAGGCAAGAGGCAATCATTCCTGCTTGCGAAATAAAGGTGTGCTCTTCAAACTTCAGATGAACTGTTTACCCAAAATAAGCAGTTCGGAGTTGCCAGCAGTTAACCCCCTTTACATCAACTCCTTTTGTATAGTTCATTCTGCAACTAAAGTAAACGTCATGAACCATGGTTGTACCTTTGAAGAAAGGAACATCAGTAACTTTTTGGTATCGTATGCTCTTTTTATGCACTTGATGAAGCATGGATGTTCACATGTTGGCTGAAAACGAGATAATTTTAGCTACTGTAACGTGTATGCGAACCATGAGATGTTCAATCTCCGCAGTTGAGACTTGATGAGATTTGAACAATACTGAGATTTTATTCAGGTATGTCTTTTTCACTTGTTAGGGGTGAAGAACTACAGAATTGAGCATATATGCCTTGCATGACTCGATGAAAGTATACAATGGAGCTATACTGATTTTATCAAGGTTTTGTTTCAACGATAAAGGTATGTGTACTATACTACTATTTGTCGTAATGGTCCTTATATATCGTATTAATATCCGAAAGATCATAAAAGAAAATTTCTGTTGTCTGATAGTTGTATTCATATAGGTTTAAGATAGTTGTGGATTGCAATTTTTCTCGGTTTGGTTTATGGAGTGATGAAATAATTCTAAAAGTAGGAAATGCCATTGGATTTGTTAGATTTAGTCCGGTCTAAAGTCAACCGAAGTTATGATTGATTGAACTTTAGATTGGGTTCAAGTTGAGATCAATCGAAATATTTTAAAAAATTAAAATGATATTGTTTTAAATGATTCAAGCGAATTTTAGATTAAATTCAGATTATGCCTTTAGGTCGTGTTTGAATTACGATCATGAGACTCATTATAAAGCTAAAATTATGCATCGAAGGAATGGAAAGAGAGGGAATCTTTATATTCAACGGTTTTAAATTAATAGGTTCTTTTATTAAGTGGGGCAATCATTATCTAAAATTATAAGTTTAAGCAAAATCATCTCAAATGGGGTCTTCGGGTCTTCTATTCAAGTTTTAAAAACTCAATCGGGTCTGGCTGATTTAGTAGTAAAAATTTTAAATTGTTTAATTTTTTGTTTCGATTCAATTTTTATTTTAATAATTCTTGTTAAAAATTTATCAATAAATTAATAAGTTATAAATTAAAATAAATAAATAAAATTTTATTTAACAATATTTTTTAATAAACTTCAAAATTTTCATAGATGATGACAATTTTTTTTAATTATATTTTAAATTTTATGTAATCTTTGTCGGTTATATTACATTTTAATACAGGTTGAACTTTTTAAATTTTAAATTTCTTGTCGTCGATCCTGTTTTTAAAATATTGTAAAATAATAGTTTTTCTTTTAAACGGAGGAATCCACAATTGCTATCCTTTGGATGCGCATTGAGTAAACCTCTAGATTGACGCAATAACCTGCATATCACGCACAACTAGGTATTTCGTACTAGGTAAGTCATGTACAACAAGCTTGATCGAGAGAGCGTAAGGAGGGGATTCGAACACATAATCTTTTGATCCCATTCTCTTCCACTCTACCAACTCGACCACTCATAAGGAGCATAAAATAATAGTTGCTAATACAATTACTTATCAAAAGAAAATAAGTGTTTATTCATTATCTATGCACAATTGAAAAAAAAAATTCTTCCCGTAATATTAGTTCCAACAAAGATTTTGTTTTATAAGGTTGGAGTCTAATATTATTATTTTCAATGTATGTTTAATGAATAAAATTTTGAATATTCATAAATAATTAAATGATCAAATAATTCATTTTGATTAGATATTTGAAAATCATGCAAATTTATGAGACTCATATTCCAATTTTTTAATTTCTTTAGAAAACCTCACACCAATTACTTTTACCTCCCCTTTAAAAGCCACCAAAAATTAAGAAAAAGAGGGAAATGGGCTTGGGCCTAATGCACGTGGGTGTGATGCAATAATTTTGTCTACCATAGACGTACAAATGTTTATGACACGTGGGCATTACTTCATCAATGTCTCCTGATAAGTATTATATATTATAAGGGGCTGTTCTAGAGTGTGTTATACCTAAAATTATTTTATTATTGGGACCAATTTCTTCAAAGGATTGTCTCCTGTACAATGAACATTTGATTTGATGAAGGACCAAAAAATTCTAAGGTTCCTTTCCTTCTAGGTAGCCTTGACAATGAAAGAAAGAACTATGTAAAAGCACCACTTAAGAGGATCATAGAAAGTGCAAACTGACCATACCAGCCTTGAAAGAGTTCCAACAATTAGGAATATTCATCATACTACAACTGTTTAGGATTGGCCTCCAGTTGGTATTAACAAACTCACACTGGAAGAATAAATGTTCGTGACTTTTCTCAGCCATCTGACATAATATGCACTAGTTAGGGATATAGAGAAAGCGCTTTAATTTGCCAATCGTTGACATTTTTAAAGCTTGCCACAATATAAACGCAGCTTGAGGATGGCAATGCTTGATCCAAACAACCCTAGTCTAGGGAGTCATGGTAATGTGCTTCTGCATGAAATTCCTACAAGTTTTGTTGGTGAAAATCCCATTATTGGAGTGCTTCCAGATAGTTTTGTCCTCTCCTCTAAGCAGGTTAGTTTGATGAATTTTAGGTAATATAGAAATAGGGACAACATCTTGAGTAAAGATTTGTCTATCCTTTAGGGCCTCCTCAACTGTGATGTTCTGGTCGAGAACATTTCTAAGATAGTCCATCCTTTGCAGGTTAATTAGAGGGTCATAAGATAACCAGTTGTCAAATAAAAAAACTGGTGACAAATTCTTGCCTTAAGTCATCTCTTGTTTTAAGGATATTTCTCCAAGTTGATGTGAAATTAGCTCTGATTTTAACATTCCATATGCTTCTTGCCTTGATGACCATGTGCCTATTTTCACCAAAGGGATTGCTTATTAATTAATAAATGCCAAAGTATTTTTACCATCATAACTGTATTCATCATTTTTAGAGAGATAATCCCAATACCTCCTTTATTTTTTTGTGAACAAACCTCATTCCATTGCATACGAGCCTTCTTAGTAGATTCCTCTTGCCCATACCATAGAAAGGTGTTGCAAATCCTCTTTATGGTTTTAATAATTTTCTTAGGTATAGCCATATGAGTAGACCAGAAGACATTGACAGAATTCAATACAAAAGATATGAGTTTGAT
>JANPWU010000007.1:25307503-25318085 GCA_024707465.1 Erythroxylum daphnites
CATTGGTTTCAAATTTTAAATTAAACAATTTAATTTAATTTAATTTAAATTCGATCAAGTTTCGGATCGACTTGACTCGACTAAGGATGATAATTTTTGTTTAGCTTGAAGTCAACAAATATGACCCGATTTAATCAAATTTTAAGTTAGTTTCGAGTCGTTTTTTAATTTTTTGAGTCTAGAATTGAGTACAAACTTGAGAAAGTGCTACCAGACTCATCTTAGTCTAAAATCTAACAAAATTTAAAAAAACAAAGATGTTTTAAATGAAATAACATTGTTTTAAATTTTAAATTTAAAATTAATTAGTTTTAATTGAAATCATATTAAATTCTAAATCATTCTAAAACTTAAACAAAAAGTATTGGGTCAAATTCTGACCTTCTATTCCTTTATCAAATGTAAACTTTGACCCACCTATTACCATCCTTAATGCCTTGTTTGGTTGAGGGATTGGTAATAGAACGTAACACACTTACATCGTTTGGTTGAGAGTTTCATAATAAAATGGAACGAAACGAAATGAGATGGAAGCAGAGGGTTTCATGTTATGTTTCATTTCATCATAAACAGTGAAAATAAGAAACCTACGATTCAGGAGGTTTAAGATGGAACGTAAATTAATAAATACATACTACTTAATATACCCTTAATAATTTTTCTTATTTTCAATCATTTTTTCTAATCCTAACCCCCTTTTATTACGGTCTACGAAAATTGTAAATAATTAATAATATTTTATATTATTTCTCCTTACCCTATTAATAATATATTTATATTATTAATAATAAATCGTATATAATTAATAATAAAATAAAAATAATGAAATTTTATTAATGAAAATAGAAAATATATAAAAAATTATTCATGTTTGTATATATTCCTATATAAATAAAAATATAAATAAATTATTTTAAAATATAAATCACATATAATAGAATAAAGTAAAATAAAATTAATTAATTAATTAATAATATTTATATATAATTAATAATAAAATAATAAAACTTTTATTAAAATATTTATTATTTTAAAATATAAAAATTTATAAAAATTTATTTGCCACGGTTGTAACTTGAATCTTGACTTTTTAATTTGACATGATTTCTGTTTTAAAGTCACAGCATTAAACCTCATATAATAGCCATTTTAATATCAAGAGTATAATAGTCATTTATTATACATTGCATTTCATTACATTTATCTTTTAAATAACATTCCACTGCACTACATTATGAACCCTTCTATTTTTCTGAACTAACTTTTCATTATATTATATTTTAGTATATTATAAACCGTTTCGTTCTATTCAATTCTATTCCACTAATTACCATCCAACTAAACATACCTAAGTTTGGAGAGAGTAGCTGTTCCTTGTTATCTATGTATTTTTACCTCGGAGTGGTTGTCTGTATTTGTAGAGTGGTTGTTCCTTCTTATCCATCTACTTTTGTAGACCATTGCAAGTTGAAAGACGAATAAGTCTTTTAGCAGGAATCTTGCCGTTTTCATCTACCTTTGTCGTGTCGAGACAATTTCATGCGATAGCAAACAACAAATGTGGACCTACCGATCATCCATAAGAGTAATTCGAGTGTGTATTGTTTAAAATAACATTATTTATAAATTTTTTCTTAAAATTAACCAGTTTTAACCGTGAACTAGTAAATCTTATCCGCCTATTTTTATCAATCAACAGACGAGATCTGCTAACACAAGGTTTGAACCGGATGTTGGGCGCAGCAGATCTCTTCCAAAATGTTGAGGCCCGGAGTTCAATGATTGGCTGGCTCGAGATATGTCAAAAGTTAGTACCAAAGTTGCTAAACCTTATCTTTTGATGAGTGGTTCAACTAGTGCCACGAGTCTTCTTAGATAGTTCAGGGAATATTGGGTTTGAATTTTCACGTGACACTGTTGATTTTAGATTATAACAAAAATTGAAATTAAAATAAAATATACAACCTAAATTTCAATTATTAGCGATGGCAATGGGCCGGCGGGTCTGTCCTGTTAATTTTTTAAACTAATTTTTTAAATTAAAAATATAAAATAACTTTTTTTAATTAAGTCAAGACCTGAGTTACTTAAACTTAAACCCAATCAAGACTCAACTCTTCTAATTGTTTTTGCTTAGAAAAATTGTGACTTCTATTTAGGTCTGACCTATGAGTCGACTCATCGAGAACCACCCATTGCTATCTCTAAAAATTATGTTAACTTTTTAAACATTTAGAATATCAAATGCTTGATTAGTATTGCATGAATTACTTATTTTGAACTATTACATGCTTTAAAAGAAATCACAACATTCACTATTATTAAAAAGAATTAAGCCTTTGAAATTGCATTGCTTTATTTTCCAATAAGTAACGCAAAACCTTCCTTTTTAATTGCTTCATTAGGCACAAAATGAATAGAATTATAATTTTAATCGAACTAACTTGAAATTAATAATAAATAATTTGAATTGATTTAATTTTAAGCTGAATTCAGATTTGAAATGCTCAAGCTGAACTCGTTTGAAAATTTTTAAAAATTTTAGATCCCAAAAATAATATGATCAACTTCAAACTCTTAAAAACTTATTACCAGTCTAACTTAGTTTGAGAATGAGCTTGAGTTCGAAACAATATAATTTTGTAGGATGAGTCACCAGTGCTAGCTGCTTAATTCTCGAACTCGAAATTAGTTCAAAATCCGATCAATCTAAACTCATTTAATTGACTTTAAATTTAGGCAAATCGAATTAAAACCCTTTAATCATTCTAAAGCTAAGTCCAACCTATTATCATATATAGACTTGGAAAATTGGTTTTAGCTCATACTTAAGTCATGCAAACTCAAGGTTTGTTAGCAAAACCAAGTCATTTTTTTAATTTTAAAAACTAAAAAATTCAGAACGGGCTAGTTCAAGTTAAGCTTCAAGTTTGCTTGAACCTAATTGGGCCTAGGTTCGATCGAGCCGACCTCGGTCCATTACCACTCTTAAATATCTATAACAAAGAAGCCTTAAAATGGAGTGGCAGCGTGTACGGTCCAGAATTGCTCACGTTGAAATGTACTCGTAATATTGTATTGAACGGAACCTAATCCTCAAGAGACTTTCTGGCCATTACTCCATTAAAACGACAAGCCATTAAGTAGAGTTTTTGTCCGCGCACACATTATTAAATCCACACTTTCTCTACAAAATAACGTAAATACCGAATTGGCAGGTTTCTTCTTGTTGTTGATTTCGGAGAAAAATGATCAAACACCTTTCTTACGTTGTACTTTGCTTCACCTTCTCGCTTTTCCCCTTCTCGGGAGCAGCTGAATCCATGACCGTCCAGCCTCAAGCTCACGACTCCTTCAATCTCAGTTTAATCGAGGTACGTACCTTTCAATTTCGTTTGCTTGGGGATCTGTGTGAAGGTATATGATTTTTTTTTGGGTGTTGTTTTTCCTGAATAGAAAGTCGGGAGCTGTTCGTATACGGTGCTTATAACGACGAGCTGTTCCTCCACCAAATACACTCGCGATCAGATCAGCCTTTCTTTCGGCGATGCTTATGGCAATCAGGTATTTTCCTTCTCTTCTTCACTGATTTCGTTACTGATTTTTGATTTCGAGTAACTGAGTTTGTATCTTCTAGTTGGAATAATTAGAAGCTAAAAGTCTAAAACGATGATCGTAACTTGTTCCTGACGAGTTCCACATATAATATCTGATGCGCTCTGTACTATTTTAAACTGCTACTTCGATTGAATCTTTGAACTGTTTGTTTAGATGTCACAATGGGTTGGGCTCAGTTCAGGCCCGCTCAAGTTTAAGTTTAGCTTGATAGTTGTTATCTCGGATTTGGATCTGACCTTATGTAGCTGAGCTTGAGCCTGAACCCAACTAGGCTCGGGCAATTTGAACCCTAACTCAACTTAGCTCAGCTTTGTCTCAATTTTTGTTGACCTCGAGGCGATCCGAAGCTGGGCAGAGCGAGCTTAGATATTGATCCCTACTTTTGTCAATACATTAACCAAAGGATTTAATGAAGTTTCGTGACAATAAACAGAGCTTGTGTGGCTACGTTCTTCATTTGATGTGGTAACTAATGTTTCAGATATATGCGCCGAGGATTGACGATCCATCCACAGGAGCATTCGAACGGTGTTCTTCTGATACATTTGAGATAAATGGACCTTGTGCATATCAGATCTGTTATGTCTATTTCTACAGAACAGGAACGGATGGATGGAAGCCGGAGAGCATTAAGATCAAAGGCTATTACTCAGGGACTGTCAAGTTCAATTTCAATACTTACATTCCTGGAAATATTTGGTATGGCTTCAACCTCTGTGACAGGGCCTCTTCTGCTCATCTCCGACGAGTCCCAGAGTGGTTTGGGTATGTCATTCTGAGTGTTCTTACCAGTCTCTTCTTACTGTAATCCAGTTAAAAAAGTGTCAAAACTCTTTTTGGTATTTTTATTTTGATATTTAACAAAAACCAAATAATTTAACTCAAATTATTATGTTTATTAATATTTTTCTGGTGTAATATTTATTTTTCTATTTTAAAAAAAGAGTAAATACCTAAGATCTTATTTGGAAGAGATAAAAAATATTGTCAAGAAATCTTCATCGTTAATATATAAGATAATTATGGTTGAAGAAGAATATTTAAGACTTATATTTAATGTTACGAATATCGTATCGGGTTTGATATCAGATTAGGTTCTAATATAGTACTGTACCGATACCAGTTAATACTGGGTATTATTTCGAGTAATTTTTAAAATTTATGAAATAGTTCTTAAAATATTTTATAACAAATATAATAATTATTATATATTAAAACATAATTTTTATTTGAAATTAAAAAATTATACTAAAAAGAATTTATACAAGTCTTTAACATATTTTGAACTTGAATATTTTAAACATAGTTTGAAAATTTAAGCATATTTATTAAATTTAATTAAAATTTGTTTAAAATCAAATTCCGCGGGAGTACGGAACTATAGTACGGAAACGACGGCGCATTCATTTGAACACAATACTAAATGACTAATCCAACGGGGAAACGAAATTACGAAGGGTTTAAGTAATCCAACGGCTAAAGATGCGTCAACGTTCAACCGTTAAACCCCGAAATCACAAGCCCTAATTCGATTTCTTCCTCTTTCTCTCCTGCTTCAGCAGCTAACAGGGGAGAACCTATCCCTTCGTTAGTTTTCGCCAACAATTCAGAACTTGAGGAGAAGAAGATGAAGAAAAGGGTCGATCTTGAAACCGCAGAAACTGATTTGTCGATCAAGACCACGACGACTACTAAGAAGAAGAAGAAACTGATGGAAGAAGATGAATTCTCGGAGGAGAGGAAGAGAGACAAGAAGAAGAAGCGCAAAGTTGTGGAAATCGAGCCCCGAGGTGGAGAAGAAGAAGAGGGGAGCGAGAGCAGCTCGGAGCTGGTTGAGCCTCAGGTGAGTGTTGAGAGATCAAAGAAGAGTAAGAAAGCGAAGAAGGAAAACGACGGCGTAGAGGAGGAGGCCAAGGGCGAGGATCCAAATGCTGTAACTAGGTTTCGGATATCGGAACCGTTGAGAGAGAAGCTAAAGTCCAAGGGGATCGAGAACCTGTTCCCTATTCAAGCCGGGACTTTTGATGACATTCTCGACGGTTCAGATTTGGTTGGACGGGCACGGACTGGTCAGGTAAATTTTGTTTTTATTAGCTATTATTTGTGGGTTAAAGATGTGATTTGTGAGGATCTTGGTTGGGTTAATTTTGCAGGGTAAAACACTGGCTTTTGTGTTGCCTATTTTGGAGTCTTTAACAAATGGTCCTGCAAAAGCATCGAGAAAGACGGGCCATGGCAGGCCTCCGGGTGTTTTGGTGCTTTTGCCCACAAGAGAATTGGCTATTCAGGTATGTTATGAGCGAGTTTAATGTTCTTAGCTATTATATGGAGTTTGCATAACTTTTGATGTTATTTGTCGTGTTTGTAGGTTTTTGATGATTTCAAACTTTATGGTGGAGTGATGGGCATGACATCTCTCTGTTTATATGGAGGAGCCCCCTATAATACACAGGAGTATAATTTGAGGAGAGGTGTGGATATAGTTGTTGGAACCCCTGGTCGCATTAAGGTGCCCATTTGTTGTGATTGTCTTCAAGATTTTGTTCTAGAATTTGATAACAGTGTGGAAGTTCTCCGATACATGTCTCTAGTTATCATATATTGACTTAGATGAGTCCTTTGTTTAGGATCATATTGAAAGAGGCAACATTGACTTCAGTGTGCTGAAGTTTCGTGTCCTTGATGAAGCTGATGAAATGCTGAGGATGGGTTTTGTCGAAGATGTTGAATTCATTTTAGGTATGTAGCTGTAAGAGTGATTTGGTGATCCACTATGTAAGACTTACTATTATGCATTTGAGGCCTGATTCTGTTTCTTTGAAATTCTTTGTTCTGAAGTTGCAATCATCTTTCCCTGGATTAGTCTGTATAGTGTGAAGTAGTATTTTGTTTTGTAAACTGGTTATGAAGTACAAAATAAAATGTTGAAGGTACTAAGCTTATGTTTGAGAATGACTAAAGTATTTGTCAGAAAGTTAGATATATGATGTTCTTAAATTTGGAGTGAAGGGAAGGGTGTTATCCTTGTGTTTGTAAATGGTGCGCCTGGATTAATTATTGTTTGTCATTTTTGTACGTGGTTCTTACTAAAATTTAGGTGTTTCACTGAACATATTACTGTTTCAGTACAAGACATGCACTTCATAAGTTCTGTTTTTGCTTTGTTGGATTGTGTGGTCTGTTTAGCGGGTTGGTCTATGTTTTTGTGTTTTGAAGGAAAAGTAGAAGATGTAAGCAAAGTTCAGACACTTCTCTTCAGTGCTACCTTGCCAGACTGGGTGAAACATGTTTGTCTCTTAACCATGATGCTGTTTTTTTCTGAATCAAGTTTCGCTTGATGTCTCTTTTGCATTTTACTGATTATTCCTCTGTACTATATCTTTCTTTGAATTACCAGATTGCTTCTAGGTTTCTAAAGCCATCCAAGAAAACCATAGATCTTGTTGGTAATGAGAAAATGAAGGCTAGTACGAATGTCAGGCATATTGTACTGCCTTGTCTGACTTCAGCAATACCTCAGGTTATTCCGGATATAATCCGTTGTTATAGCAGGTTGGTTTCTGTAACTCTTCCATTTGTAACATTTAAATCATTTTTTCTTGTAAAGCTTCTTTTCATCCTTTTCCTCTTACAACTTGTTTTTCTTTTTCAGTGGAGGTCGGACAATTGTTTTCACTGAGAAAAAGGAATCTGCAAATGAGCTTGCTGGGTTGCTGCCTGGAGCACGAGCCTTACACGGGGACATTCAACAGTCTCAACGTGAGGTAAATTGTTCTTGCAGTGATGCAATTGTATTGTTTGAATGTTCTTCTGCAAGTAAATGTAGCAACACAATTCTGGTGGAAGCTGAAATCTGTTACATTTGCTTTTTATCCATCATGTGGTAGCCCAGGAAGTGGATTCCCTGGCAATATCATTGACCCCTGTCTACGTTGACGATGATTATATAAGTTTGATGCCTGCTAGGACAAGCATGCCCTTATTGAAATGACATATCTAGCGAAAATTTTCATTTATCCTTTATTAAGTTGCTGATGGGACTTCATTTGAAATTTAAACTTGTCAAATACATTTGTTTATTTCTTTTAATTTCCGTACTGATGACAGATGTGATTCCTGCAGGTTATTCTTTCTGGGTTCAGGTCAGGCAAGTTCATGACATTGGTGGCGACTAATGTAGCTGCACGTGGATTGGATATCAATGATGTTCAACTAATAATTCAGGTGAATGCCTGCACGCTGCATTTAGTAACTTGCTCTGTTTTGTTCTCTTCCAACATACTGACATCATACCAATTTTTAGTGTGAACCTCCACGTGATGTAGAAGCTTATATACATCGATCTGGACGCACAGGAAGAGCAGGTAACCAAGAATTGCTGCATTATATTTCTGTTGAACGTATTTATTCGAGAACATACTAACATGCATTATCGTCCTCAGGCAATACTGGGGTTGCAGTTATGCTCTATGATCCCAGAAGGTCCAATGTATCTAAGATAGAGCGGGAATCTGGTGTGAAATTTGAGCATGTAAGTGCACCTCAGCCTGTTGACATAGCAAAAGCTGTTGGCACAGAAGCGGCTGAGTCAATAACTCAAGTGGCAGACAGGTATACTTGCTATTTTTTGTTCCACCATACAGCCCTTCATTTGTTTATAAAAGTAATCATATGGTACAAACATTGCAGTGTAATTCCAGCATTCAAATCTGCTGCAGAGGATCTGTTGAATACCTCCGGATTATCACCTGTCGATCTACTTGCAAAAGCACTCGCCAAGGCTTCTGTAAGTTCTTTATCTGTTTCTTCCATCCAGTTATTATGCTTTAGTATCTTACCTGGACTGGAGATATTTTTGGGTTGTCAATGCAGGGTTATACTGAGATAAAGAGCAGGTCCCTTCTTACATCCATGGAGAACCATGTTACATTGCTTTTTGAAGCTGGAAGATCCATCTTTGCACCTTCGTGAGTTCTTTATTATTTTTTTTGTGGTTTTCAAACTTTCACATTTTACTCAATTATGATTCTAAATATGCAAACGCTGCTGAATATGGGAATAGAAGTAGTCCCTTAAGTAAGGGACATAGAAAATAAGGTCCTTGAGCTTAGAACATAGAAACTATGGTCCTTGCTACAGGTGATTAGATTCATCTTTGAGATGATGGTACTAATATGATGTTCTTAGAGAGGGTTGCTGTAAGCTTGGCCAATTTAAAAAAAGATCAGTTTGCAGATTTTGGTTCTGGATAAGTCCTGGACTAAGATATAGGAGAATCTTATATTTGTTTTTCTGAGTTAACTGAATCTTTTGTCCAATACATTTTCTTTTCTGGGTTTCTTTCAGATTTGTTTTCAATGTTCTGAGGAGCTTCTTGCCTGAGAATAAGGTTGAGTCGATAAAGGGATTGACCATTACAGCTGATGGAAAGGGTGCAGTTTTCGATGTGGAGAGAGAAGATTTGGACGCCTTTCTAATTGGTAATGTTTTGCTTCCTGAGCTTTTCTCAACCCTAAGTTGGCTTCTGTACACAGTACTTATTTAATTAAAGTTCCTTTAATAGTTATTTCATTCTTCCAACCATTCAGTTCATGTATATGTTGGTCAGAGTCGTCTGATAGACTTGATATTCATAATGAAGCTCTGTTTATACCTATTATTCAGGTCAAGAAAATGGAGCTAACGTAAGCTTAGAGGTTTTAAAAACATTGCCTCCATTACAACAGAGAGACCAATCTAGGGGAAGGTTTGGTAATGGTGCTGGTGGTCAGGGTGGCTTTAATGATTGGAATGGCGGTGGTAGCAGGTTCAGGTTCTCTGGTGGAAGAGGTAGCCGCGGTGGTAGAGGTGGTGGATTTTCCGACCGAAGGAATGATAGGTTCGGTGGTGGTGGTAGAGGTCGAGGTCGAGGTCGAAGCAATGGGAAGAAATGGTGAAAGATCACAACTTCTATCATAGTTGAATTAAGAAAAATGCAAAACACTGCCTTGCCGGCCTGGCTCGAGAGAATTATAACACCATTGTATCGAGTCAATCTTGTTCCCAATTTTTAACTTATTTTCTATATAGGTTATGATATTTTTTGGGGAATTTTACAGGCATCCCCCCCCCCCCCCCTTCTAGAGTTCATTTTTTGTAGGAAATGTAAGATTTTGATATATATAACTATGAGAAAGAATTTATGTATTCATTCTTTCCTTGATCAAAGGTATTCAAGCAAGTTTTATTGGTTACAGATTTTTTATTAGGTAAATTATACTCCCTCTTATTCATAATAAGAGTTTTTTTAGAAGAATTTTAATTATTCAAAATAAGTAGCGTTTGCGACTTTTTATGCATATTTATAATTTTACTTCTAAAATTACCCTTTAATTTCTCTTACATCTTAATTACACAGATTATACAAATTATATTTTTAAGACACTTTAACATGTAATTAATAAGGGTATATTAGATATTTCATTAATTTTCTTAATAAACGTGCATTCTTCTAAAACGACTCTTATGAATCGGAGGGAGTATATACTTAATCAATAACCAATCGTAGGTAAAGTGCCACGTGTCACATGCCCAGTTAAAAATAATCAGCACAGCTGAGAAGTTGTAAGAACACCAATTACAGTTCCAGACACATCTACGGTTTCGTATTCGCCAACCTCGCTTGTTCAATTAAACACGTGTCTCTTCTTCTTTTTTCGTTCTTATTGGAACATCAAACTCGTATGGAACTTCAATCTCTGTAATTTTACTGTGTAGTCTCTATACTCTTTGACAAGATACAAATTTTGATCATGGGATGCTGCAGAAGAGCAAGACTTGCGCTTGATGTGTTTCGAAGCTATTCTTCCAAGATTATACCCAGAGCTAATGCAGTCAAAGAATCAACTTCTTCAAGAATCTATCAAAATGGGTCTTCTTTTTCTTCATCCAATCGAGCTAAGTTGCCTTCAAACTCTTGTCTTTC
>JANPWU010000007.1:26150392-26162665 GCA_024707465.1 Erythroxylum daphnites
GGCTGTTTCTTTCTTTTCTGTCGGCCTATTTGTTGAGAAAGTTGGGCAGGACATAGACGTGAGCCTTGGCGGTTACCTAACAACATTATTTGGCTTATCCTTAGCCAGCATAATAGTAGCTGGCATGAGATTAGCCATAAATGGCATAGACAATATCGTTCACTATCCCTACAAATCCAGAACTCTACTAAATGCATTCACAAGAGCAGTAGATTCAGAGTTCAGAATTCAGAATTCGATCTAGTATGCACTCGAAAAATAGCGATTACGGGTCGAACGGACCAAAATGTGTTTCGTGCATAACAACTGCAGGAATACAAGTCACAGACACAGCAACTAGCAAGCCCTTGGACATAAATTCTTTATATTACACGAGCTGACAAAAAATAATCTAGATAAGCAACATCTATATGCAAATGCTATTGTTGTATAACATTACGGGGAAAAAGAAGAGGAAAAAATGCTCTGTTGAAGCGGAATCCTAATGATACCTACATGCTGTATTCTCTGCACTCTCTTTATGGTTCAAAAGAGATGAATATTCCCTTTGATCTGTCCAACCTATCCTCCATCAGTCATTTGATCACAGAATTTAAGGATTCTGTCTGGAAATTTTATTGCGTTCAGACTTGCATCTGATGGGCCAGTAATGTGGAGACCATCAATCTGTTTCTTTTCAATGTTAGCTCACTTCTGGCTGTAACATTGGGAAAAAGGTCCACTTGCTCGCTGGTCTAGCTTCCTTGCCCGCAATAGCTTCATTGGCCCACCACTCGGATGCAACATTAGGCTTGTCAGGGATTTCTCCTTTGGAATTATCGAAGTTGAATTCTTTGAATGATCC
The DNA here is from genome assembly GCA_024707465.1 of Erythroxylum daphnites. Lineage (NCBI taxonomy): Eukaryota > Viridiplantae > Streptophyta > Magnoliopsida > Malpighiales > Erythroxylaceae > Erythroxylum > Erythroxylum daphnites. Next base: position 26,151,237 of record JANPWU010000007.1, read on the forward strand.
AAGAGTAGCAGATCGATGCTTTCCATTGCAGTGATCTTCCTCCATTTCTGAAGGTCTCTGCAATACCTCGGTGGAAGTTTCATCAATATGTAAACAATTTGCACCGCTTCTGCTTACGCTGCCACTTTCTATTTGGTCTTCTGTTACAAAATTCTGGGAGAATTCAGAAAAAGATCTGCTAGATGCCGCTGACTTGTTCTCAAGACAACGTGCAACTTCTTCACCACTCAACTCAAATGACACTCTATGATCAACGACCAAATCATCAAGTTTAGGTTCATTTTCGGATTTGGCAAGACCTACAACCTCAGAATTACGGTTTTTTAGGGGCCCCCCACCATCAGGTGTCACAGATCCTGATCCCAGCCTTGAACGTAACCCTACAGCATCAGGAGTCATGCATCCAGAACCAAGCCTTGAACCTAGTCCGACACCCTCGGGAGTCATGGAACCAGAACCAAGCCTTGAGCCTAAAGCAGCTCCATCTGGTGTCAATGATCCAGAACCCAATCTAGAACTCCATTTATGAGTTGTAAAATGTTCAAAACGTATGAACTTGGGAGCTTCACCCATTCGGAATTCAGGAATTGGATGTCGATCAGGGAAAGGAGAAGAGGTGCCAGAATTTGAGACCACTGAACCTGGTGAAATGAGCTGACCACCTGGGCTTCCTGGGTAGAACTGATAAGACTGCAATTCATAGTGGGACAAGCCAAACTTTTGAATTGTTCCGCTGTTCCTTCGAGCACGCTCCAAAGAAGATGTCAGGAGTTGCGCAAATGGCACTTCAGGAGATGATGGAGTAGTCAATTGAACAGATTCAGGAGGTGGAGTGAAAGAGGCAGTTGAAGGTTCAGTGGTAAATGCAGAAAACACCGGTGGTGTGACTAGTTGCGTTTCATGTGCATAAGGGCCTATGGTGAAAATTGAGGCAGTTCCACCTGGTGAGTAAGCATTCACAGAAAGGGCAGTCAGAGACAGCAACCCTGCAGGTGATTGAGTGGCAGATGGTGGATCAGATTGGAGAAATGAAGCAGGTGAAGAGGGAGGGGCAATAAAGGGGAGGACAACAGCAGTTGAAAGGGTTTGATTTTCAACAGAAGGGACTGTAACTCCGGTTAATTCTGGTTCAGGAACGAGGACAGCATGACCAATTCGTTTGTTAGTTTTATGAGTTCCAAAACACCAGTAAAGACTCCAGCAACCTCCCCACCTTCTTTTCTGCATTCAAATAAAGCAGGACAGTAAGAAGAGTACGAACAACTCATTTGGAAAGGTCCAAACCTAGCATTGTCTCTCCTCGTCAAAAATTCATGCAAATTGGAAAATATCAACTCTATAGGAGAGATTAATCTAGCCAAAAATGACTAGTTTTCTCAATTGTCGACCATAAAGTGGAAGCATTGAAATTCCCACACCTTGAATCCCATGGAATAAACTCAGTCATGCATCCGAGTCAACTATTCCAGAATTATTACATTTCACTTGTTCTTGAAAAATTTTGGCAAGAGCAGTCTCGACATCTAGGAACACAAAGCCAATTACATGTTGGATTTATAATGCAAGATATCACAGCTTTTTCATGGAAAGAGCTCTAAATACAGAGATTCGAAGTGGTGTTTTCTCAAGAGATATCATAAATCCACAGGTAAAAAGCTACATGATTGATGTATATGAAAAATACCACCGCTTTTACCAGGACAATACGCAGATTCAAAGTGGTGCCTTACTAAGTAATGTCATCAATCATCAACCAACTTCATCATATCCTTGTCCTGGTTCCCATAATCTACAGAAAGAACCCAAATTCAACTAGAAAAAGCTTCAATCTTTATCGCCTTTTACCATCTTCTTCACCAATCAAAATTAAGACTAGTTTAGACGAAGTTGAGCATAGAAGAAACAGATTAAAAGCACGCATGATCTTAGTTCCCCACGTACCAAATTTCATAGCGGGCGAACAAAGATCACATCAACACAATTTCTCATCTATGAAAACGATAAGACTAAAAAAGCCAAACTCAGGATCCATAAAAAGAAAAAAAGGATTCAATGATGTTCAACACGGATATGCATACATAACACAAACAAAACATACCGGAACAGTTGGTGGCTGGACGCGAGCCTCGGCTGAGACGATGGCGGAGGCAGCGGCGTTTATGGTCTCGACGGTGTTGTTTACGCTTCTCATATCCGATTCAGAGCTCAGGAACTTAGGATTGCGATCCAGAGCAGAGCAGAGACAGAGGAGAGAGGTCAAAAACCGTGACTTGAATTTTTATAACAGATCGTGAGAGAGAGAGTGTGATAACTTTTCTTTTCTTTTTTTTTTTCTGTTTCAGTTTCCGTTACTACCAGGTCCTCATTCTCCGTTTCGCAGTTTAATTATTGCCACGTCAGCAACGGGGGTGAGTGGGACCGACCGACCCCTCCTGATTGGTGATTTGTTTTTTTTGTAATAGATTTTTTTTTTGGAGTTTGGAGTGTTGGATTAATTATTGGTGCAATCATAACTTAAGGACCTACCCCTCTCTTTTCACGCAATCAATTACTTAAATCATATATATATATATCTTATTCTTAAAAATTCTATTTTTCTATTTTTTTGGTAAAATTAAAATATATTTTGAAAGTAATTTAAACTAATGTAGTTATGTTATGATGTTAAAATTTATTTTATTAAAATTATTTTATAATATTAAAAGGGAAAATTTTAAGACTAGCTCTTCTCCCCTTTCGTGATCAATTAATTAAAACTAATGTCTATAAATTAATTATTAATCATATATATATATATATAAGGGTAACTCCAATTTTCTATTTTTTTGGGTAAAATTAGTGGATCTTATTTGTTCAACATATTTTAAAAATAATTTAAATTAATAAAATTGTTTTATAATGTTAAATTTTTAATTATTTTAATAAAAATTGTTATGAAAAATTTACATTATTGTTTGATTTGAATTTACTGAATTTATTAGAATAATTTGATAAAAGAAAAATGAGTTATTTTAGCATATGTTTTAATGTAATTAGTTGTTATGTTCTTTTTTATTATTATGATTTTATTTTAATAAAACAATTTTAATAAAAAGTTCAATATTTTGTATTTTAAATATTGTAATATAGTTTAAGTAAATTTTAAAATAAAAAATGTTTAAATGAGTAAAACAAAAGGTATTACTCTTATGGTTTAATTTTAATAATGAAAATTTAAATTATTAAAAATAATTTAACAAAATTTTACTATTTTATTTTTCAAATATTATAATTTTATTTAATTCATTTAAAATTTAACAATATTGTTAATTTTTAAACAAGTAAAACAAGAGATATAAGTCTATTATTGTTCTGGCTCATCGTGACATTCATGTCTTATTATGGGTAAATTGGGTAATTATCAACTAAAATAACATTTTAACACAAACTGCGAAAAGAATACAAAATTTTACGATATAAAAGTCATAAGTTTAAATTATAAAACAATCATTTTATAAAAATGCAAAAAAGAGGTTGTGTATATATTATGGCTCTCTTCCAACTCCAAGTCTTAAGAAGCGAGAAATGTTGGATATGTTGAATTTATTTTATTGACTAAAGTAATTTATACACTTTACATTTTTATTTTTATTTTTTGCTGTTAGTGTGCACAATTGCCCCCATATAAATGACAAATTACGAGGGAATGCCATGCAGTTATGGCTTGGAACCCAAATCCAACGGGCCAAAGACGGCGGGATTGGGGTGGAGATACTCGTGATTTCATTTTCTTATTATTATTATATCTATATATTTTTTTAATGTGTTTTTTTTAATTTTTTATACATTGAATCTGAAGCCTTTTTAACTAACCCGCGAGAGACTCGTGAGCTCATTTGGTGCTACTGAGCCTCCCATGTGCTGTTGCTTAAACCACTCAATAATCAATCCCTGATTGATCGCACCATCATAACCGTTAAAATCATTGACCGTTGACCGTTGGCTTGTTGTCTTCGTCTTCATGCTTCTACGCTTTATACTCCATAATTAGATTCCCTTGTCATTCTGTACACCGGACAATTGTAAATATACCTTTTTTAGCAAAGAGAATCATTTAATACCTTTTTTTATGTGTGTACTAAATAAATTTAAAATATATTATACATTTCAAATAAAATATTTAAAAATAATTTACGAGTTGAATCAAAATATTTCCAATACCCCTATGTTTATATCGTTGCAAATTTTTTATAATTGTAAAGTTAACAATTAATTATTATTTAATGCCTATTAATTATATCATTGAGTGTATATAATAATTTATAAATTATTTATTTAAAATTAATTATTTGATAATTTAATATTAAAATGAGAAATTACCCTCAAATTACAATTTAAAGTTAAAAATTTAAAATTAATAAATCTAACTATTAAAATTTTATTCATGGAATTGAATTAAATAAGTAGGTATGACTTAATTCAACGATGAGGTTGAGACAATATTTCATTAGAATGGAAAGATAATTCATTATCCTTTTCAACGGGAAGGAGCGATGTTGTAACTAAAAATCCCAAATTTGAGGATGGTCCACTGCATACAAAAGACTAGACATAGACCACTTGAAAGTCACATTTCACTATTTTTAAGGATCTGATCTTTTGTTCCAATAATAATATTTTTATCATATTTTATTAAATCTTACCGACGCATTTATGTAGAGATTATGTTCCATTAAATCTTATCCATATATTTATGTGGACCTCACATAAATATATAGATAGGGTCCACATAAATATATGGATAAAATTTAATAGAACAAGATTGGAAAAGAAAATTTGATATGCTCTCAATAAATACCCTTGTCACCTAATATTTCATATTTGTGACACTTTTTGTTGTACCCACGTATAAAAGCTTAAAAGGGTATTATTATTGGGATAACCAAATTTAAATTGTTAATTTTTTATAATCTTTTTTAATTTAGTGTTTAAACTTTTTAAATTTTTCAATTAAGCTATTAACATTTTAAAATCTTAAAACAATTCAATTTAAAAGATTATTTATTTTAATAATTTGTTAATTTGACTAACGAAATCTTTCGTGGTCGTGATATATAAATGTTTATATGAAACAATGGTGGCGATGGCTCAATCGAGGTAGAGAAAAAAATTTCCTGAGTGTTTTCTGGTTGACACATATACTTCACGAACAACAAAAATTTTAAAGTTTTGAAAGATTAATTACTCAATTGAAAATTATAAAAATTTGAACACTAAATTAAAAATATCATAAAAAGTTGAATAATTTAAAATTGGTTATGTTATTATTATATGATCTTTCTTTTTTCTATTTCTCTTGTAATCACTTCCATCTTTACTTTTTCGTGCGCACGTGTGCTTTGCCCACTTGTTTACTGGGTTTTCGGGCACAACTCTCGTGTGTAAGATAATGACTTCGGCCGGTTGGCCTTGGCCCTCATCTCATCTCTCTTCCTTTTCTCTTTCTAACCAACAATGACAATTTTGCATTTATAATGAATTTTATTAATACAAATAATTAATAATAAATTTTAACATAATATAAACTAGTATTTTTAATATAAAATTGTGAATATTTTAAAACTTAAATCATTTATTTTACAAATTAATGTCTGGCAATGAAGTACGTAAATATCAGAAAAATATTAACTATAAAAATATTATATTAAATTGAGACGAAAAACTAATTGTTTCTTATCCCGATTTTTTTCGTAATAGAAGTATTTACCGATTTTTCCGAATGAAGATTCATTAAAAAAATAAAAAATACTTTGATGAAAAGGAGAAAGCTTTACTTCACTTTTTTTTAGCATCATTTTTTCTTTTTTGAGCCCTTTCTGTTCTACCTCACCTTGAAAAGGGTCTTTTCTTCTTGAACTCAACTTTTTAGCCTTTTCTTGGTGTCTTTTTATTATTGCTCTCAACTTTACCTTTTGATCGGGTGCCTTTTAGCACATATAGCATATAAAAAGCTTATGAGTTTTTACAATGATTGATTGGTTCTAATTCGTCCTTGTCTCTCTCTTTCTCATTGTCACACAGTTTCCACACTATAAAGCTAGTCTCGGAAAAGATCATAAACTTATCTTTCCATTTTCTTTTACAACAATATAAATTAATTCACCAATTCAGGATCGCTCCTAACGTTTAATAAGTAAAAAATAATAATAAAAAAAAAACTCGATAAAGCGTTTATATATATATATATATACACGTGTTTGTAAATTTTAAAAATATATTTTTATTGTTTCAAAAAAAAAATATTTTTTATTATCAAGAGGCTATCTTAAGTTTCTCATTGTGACACAATTAAAGAATCAGTATCAAGATTGAATTGAGTTTTATTTTGTTTCATTTTATTTTTCATGAGAGTTCAGAAAGGTCCAATTTTGTCTCATTTTGTTTTTTTTATAAAAGTTAAGGGTGAACCCTATTTTATTCTTCATAAGAGTGAGCCTTAGGCAGGTGACCTTCCTACCCTTACTCAGGGCCGAGCCTGAATCAGTTACTAATTAAAAATTTTGATATGCCTGATATTAAGACAATGTTTCTTCACTCTTTTTTTAAATAAATTTTTATTCTTTTAATTCAATAATTAATTAATTAAGCATTGATTAAGTGGTTGGAAAAAGCTTATACACCACATGAATCTGATCTACATTATTATGAAATTTTATGTTGAGCCCACATTAAAGTTGTATATAGATTATATTTTTTACGCTTGATAAGTGCCAAGTTCGTATGTATGGGCTGGCCTTTGTGTGCTTAAAGCCGAACCCAACACACCACATGGTCCAAAGTTGTCGGGTAGGCAGGAGTAATTGTGCAATCAAAGGTTATTTATTGCACGTCCTAAAATAATATATATAGATATTGTATCAATTCAGATCCAATTCGACTAAGTTTCGATTAAAATGACATCTTCTAATATTTTAATCTATCGATTCAAATTGATCTTCGTAACCAAACCCAATTTGAAATTAACTAATTTGATCGACTCGAAATTTTGTTTGTCAACTTAATTCAGGTTTTCAACCCGTATTTGTTATAAAACAGATTAAAAATTAAATAAAAATTAAAAATTAAAAAAATAATTAAAGAAAATTATCTTTATCAAACGAAAAATTTAAAATTTAATTAAAAAATGGTGATTGTTAAATAAAAATAACCAGTTTATTTTATTTTTAAAAAATAATTGACTAAGGCCTTGTTTAATAAATAATTAATCAATTACTTTTTTGACAGATTGAAAGGTATTTTGTTGTTTGAACATGTCAATCATGTTTAGTAAATTCAACCAAATTTGCTATTTTTTAAAATGCTCCTATGATGAGCGTTTTGCTCCGATGATTAAAAAATAAAGGGATGAAAAGATGACTGTTCTTAAAAGTTACTACAAACTACTCAAGCTGTTATCTTTTATTATTGTTTTCCCTCCAACAAACATTATTACTCCAAATTTCAACTTGAATAATAACTAATGAGTTAATATATTAGAAAATGAACTTCAACTTGATTAATATAGAGAAATAAACTAGAATTATAAACTTAATTTTACGAAATTAAATATCTAAAATTTAAATTCTTATGAGAATATTCAAACAAATATTAAAATATAATACTTATGTATTTATAAATCATTATTTTAAGACATGCCTTTATAAATCATTTTATACGCTAATACTAATCAATTAATTTTATCAAATATCTTTAATCAAATTAGCTGATATTATCTGTTAATCAAATCAGCTGATATAATCTGTTGTTAACTAATCGTTGATAGAATTAGTTAACAGTTTATGTAATTGTTGATTGTCAAATATGACTTAATTAATAAACTGATCGATTTTTAACAACAAAGATTATTAAAATAAGTCAAACCGAAAAGTTAAAAACTGATCCGAAAAATTCAAAATTTTTACTACTAAACTAATCGGATCAATTCAATTTTTAAACCATTGGATTTAACATCTCTAAATATATATTAGCTACTTTGGGGCCTATCGAATCTCTCCATCTAAATTGGTTCGAATAGTTTCTTTGGCTTTTATAGGTGACAAAAGAAATATAATTTGAACGAAATTAACATTTATTCAAATAAAAGAGTTTAAATAGAAATAAAATCTAACAACTTTCCCTATTCTAAAGAATACAACGACTATTTAAACAGATTTATTTAAAAGGAAATCCTAACAACCAAATCCACTGCCTTAATTTTATATAAGTTTAGGGATGGTGGCCTGTCTCTATAATTTTTCAAAAAATTAAAAATGTAAAATAATATTTTTTAATTGAGTCATAATTTGACCCAAATTTACTCAAAGTTTTACTCTTTTAAACAAAACGATGTCGTTTTATTTAAAAAAATTAAGTATCGAACTGTTCTGAATCTAATTTAGTCAGGAGTTCGATCCTTGACTTTGGGTATGTAGCAGCCTTAAATCCTTGAGCCAGCTGTCCCACCCTGTGAGGTGCCTACAAACCAGTGAGGGGATTAGTCACTGGGTCCGCCGGTGGATACCCTGGTCTAAGACCAAAAAATAATAATAAATAATACTTAAATTTAGATATTGTATTTCATAATTTGAATGGAAACAGAAATTTCATAAAGATAGCAACAACCAAGAATTTGTATCCTCGTTGGGCACTGGAAAAGAAAAATCAAATTAATACCAAAGATGAACCATTTAGCATAAAGTATTTTCTAGGTGGTTTTCTTCATTTGCTCCTTCACAAATCATACGAAGGGATCCCAACCAAAATGACGTTGAAAATAACAAAAGAATAGCCAACATAGATTAACAAAATGGTGATTAATATATATACGAGCTAAATATTCCTACCAGTTACAAAAAGACACAAATTTGATATGATAATTATGAAATGCTCAAACTTCCAGGTAAAGGCCTTCAATGAGTAATCTCCTTTGATTTGTAAATGATCTCTTATAACCTGCGCTTATAATTGACATGATTCATATATTGTATTCTAAAAAGCTCGAAGCTGTTATCCTATCCCTAAATTTATGAAAGGCATTTGACAATATTGATCTTTAGCACAAGTGTACTTCCTAATAAACAACTCACCTATGCCTCATTTTCATATGGGAAAAGGCCTACAACAAAGATTTACTTTATATCCCTTTACAGGTCTGATAATAACTGCAAACGTTTCAGTGGAAAACATAAAGATTAAAAGCAATCTTTGGTGCTGTAACTTAGTATCTAGATTATCAATAAGCTTTTCAAAAAGCTGACTTATCCCTGTTACAAAGCTAACCTTAGACCAACATCCATAGCTCCTTTTAGTTACGTAGCTAAATGCTTGAATCATGAGTTAGGACTCATAAACAAGCATAATCAATCAAAAATAAACCACATTTGAACCATTCGTAGGCATTGAACAAAAAGTGAAGTTAAGCTAAAATTCAAGTATACCAAATGAATAGTAATCGACTAAGTTTTGAAAATTCATAACTTAAGCTATAGATCTCAGAGTGATTGAAGTTGCTATCTCTTCCTCTTAATGAGCTCTAAATGCTCACCAAATATCATAGGACAAGGAGGTTTGTGCTAAAAGTTAATAATATGTGCATTGAAAAAGAGTTCCAACATAATATATAGATTCTGACGTATCAAGTAGCAATTGAGAGTTCTTAATGAGCTTTATCAAGTTTCACAGCCATTTTGGCAATTTTGTGAGAAAGAACTTTTTGGCGGATTTTCCAATCTGCATTCCTCCAAAAGCCCTTAGGAATCTCACTCAAGCCAAAACCAAGAAGAAATACACCAGTTACAAGCCCAAAGGTATTCGAGCAGGCTATGGCGAAACCAAGCACTCCTCCTCTTCTGCCAATAAAGGTAGTTAGAATGACATGTTATGGTAATCTTTTCAAGATTAAGAAGTATAGTATCTACACCTCCAAACTCCACAAAAATCAATTATTATATGTCGTACAATTGGATAACTGCTAACATAATCAGTATGCAAAGTAGATAGAAAGTTTCCAATATATAATTTAGAAGAAGCAGGAATCACTTTAGTATTCTTTTTTTGAATAACAGCAATTATTTAGATATACTGCTAAAAATACAAGAACTCTAAGTAAGTAAAACTTTAAAGAAGTAAGATATGGACCTTATCTTATTCACCATTATGAGAAAAACAAGTCCAAAGAAGCCAATTGATCCCACAATCAAATAGAATACTAAGTTAGCATGTATACTGGTCTTGAATCGTTCTGCCACAGTGAAATCTCCAGCATCTTCAAAACCCTGAAAAAGGGGCACCACGGCCCTGCTTAGAGATGACATGATTCAATTATATGAGGAATCAAATGATTACATACAACATAGGAATGGAGATGGAGAAATCAGGGTATGTTAGTTTCTTCAAGGAAGGCAATCTCAAGCTCAACGATGGTATTCATAGTTGTTTCACATACATAGAAAGATATACTTATGGCGTATATGTACAGGAAGAAAACGATTTCAAATTTGTCAAATCAGATATCACAAGGGAAGAACGAGGACTCTGAAATGTAGACCATGCATATATTTATTTTTTCAGCAATTCTGACTTGAAACTATAACAGGTTAAGCGATTGGGTGTTGCCAACAATAAAAAAAGTTAGATTCTATATGAATGTATGTCTGCAATATGACAACTAAGGGACCATTGATCACTGATATAAGAACAAAATAAAAAGAGTAAAGATCATCACAGGACATGTTTCCCAGAAGGAGTATTATGTGCCTGCAGCTCAGTAAGGTACGCTGCAATATAGAATAGAGTATAAGAATATGAACCCAAATGATATTTGGCATACCAAGTAAAAATGTACCACAATATGACCAACTCCAAGAGAACGAAATGCCGCCATTGGAAAGTGATAGAATTTTATCATTAATTATGGACTAACATAATTGAAATTATTTTGTACAAACTTCGAGTAATTAGATGTCAACGGTAATTCTCTATTTAACGTATTATTGGGCCTGTGTTCATGGGCTCGCTATGATGGGTAGGCTTGATCCATGTATTGTAAAGCACAGGAGGCCCTACTGCTAGCCAACCTTTAAATACAGTCGTTCGATTGAGAATTGTATGTACTTTTGCTAATTAGGTTTTGAAATGGCAGTAGTAAATCCTTTGCATCTCTGTCGCTCCGTTTCACAAAACCACAATGGATTCAATTGTTTCGCAATTTCCAAGTATTTATCCATTCAATTATTAAATCTAGTATGTTGCAATCTGTTGGTCGTAAACGTAAGTGCACGTTTCTATCGTCAAGTAGTAAAAATATCGATCCCACGGAGACTAAATTAGTTAAAAAGTAATACTCGTAATAACTTCTAATTTAAGCTAATAACATAAAAATTAAAGAAAAGATTGATTGATTGTGGTTTGAA
>JANPWU010000007.1:26162765-26173093 GCA_024707465.1 Erythroxylum daphnites
TAATTATATTAAATAATGTACAGTACTTTATGATTATTATTAATTTTGTTAAGAATAAGAATAAGGAAAGCCAAATCCAAAACAAAAATTATGTTACAAATCTAAAATTATGTTAAGTGTTAAGGGTAATTTTGTCTTTGTGCATTAAAATTAATGTGGTGGGAGTGCTAATAGCGGCACCCCAACTCTCCTGTGTAAGATACTGACTTCGGCGGGTTTGCCTTGGCTCTCATCTCATCTCCCTTCTTTTCTATCTCTCTAACCAACTATTACAATTTTGCATTTATAATGAATTTTATTAATTCAAATAATTAATAATAAATTTTAACATATATGAACTAGTATTTTAATATAAAATTTGAATATTTTAAAAATTAAAATATTAATTTTACAAATTAATGCCTAGCGATGAACTACATAAATATCAGAAAAATACTAACTATAAAAATAGTGTTAAATTGAGACGAAAAATTAATTATTTCTTATCCCAAAACTTTTTCATAATAGAAGTATTTACCGATTTTTCGGAGTGAAGATTCATTAAAAAAATAAAAAATACTCGGATGTAATGGGGAAAGCTTTACTTCAATATTTTTTAGCATCATTTCTTTCTTTTTTTTTTAGTCCTTTCTGGTCTACCTCACCTTGAGAAGGGTCCTTTCTTCTTGAACTCGACTTTTTAGCCTTTTCTTGGTGTCTTTTTATTACTAGTCTCAACTTTACCTTTTGATTGGGTCCCTTTTAGCACATATAGCATATAAAAACCTTGGGAGTTTTTACAATGATTGATTGATTCTAATTCTTCCTTACTCTCTCTTTCTCATTGTCACACAGTTTCTACACTATAAAGCTAGCCTTGGAAAAGATCATATACTTATCTTTCCATTTCTTTTACAACAAAATAAATTATTTTATCAATTCAGGGTCTCTAACATTTAATAAGTAATAGGTAAAATAAAAAAAGAACTCGATAAATCGTTACATATATATATATATGTGTGTGTGTAAAAAGTATATTTTTAATATTAAAGAGGCTTATTTATTAAAGAGGCTACCTTAAGCTTCTCATTGTGACACAATTAAAGAATCTAACGAACTGTAATAATTATGAATATTAAGATTAAGAAAACAACTAAAATTTTCAAGTAAAAATATGTAAAAAAAAAAGATTTGTCTCATTTTGCTCTTTATGAGTGTCAAGAATGAACTGAATCTTATTTTGTTTCATTTTGTTCTTTATGAGAGTCTAAAATAGGTCTTATTTTACCTCATTTTGTTTTTTATGAAAGTCGAGAGTGAGCTCTATTTTATTCTTCATAAGAGTAGGCCCTAAGCAGGTGATATTTCTAACCTTGCTCAAGGTCGGGCCTGAATCAATTACTAATTAAAACTTTTTATGTAACTAATATTAAGACAATGTTTCTTCACTCATTTTTTTAAATTTTTAATTTTTAACTTTATAAATTTTTATTCTTTTAAGTCAATAATTAATTAATGAAGCATTGACTAAGCCGTTGGAAAAAGTTTATACACTATATGAAATTTTATGTTGAGCCCACATTAAAGTCATATATAGATTATATTTTATAAACTATATTAACGTGTGATTCACTTCAAAAACTACATTCAACTACTTTTAAAGAGATCAGATCTTCTGTTCCGATAATGATATTTATATCATATTTTATTAAATCTTATTTATACATCTATATAGACCTTATATAAATGTATGGATGAGATTTAATAGAATAGGGTTCAAGCAGAGTAATTGAAACAGAAGATTTCATTTTGTTCTTTATGAGAGTCTAAAATAGGTCTTATTTTACCTCATTTTGTTTTTTATGAAAGTCGAGAGTAAGCTCTATTTTATTCTTCACAAGAGTAGGCCCTAAGCAGGTGATATTTCTAACCTTGCTTAGGGTCGGGCCTGAATCAATTACTAATTAAAACTTTTGATGTAACTAATATTAAGACAATGTTTCTTCACTCATTTTTTTTAATTTTTAATTTTTAACTTTATAAATTTTTATTCTTTTAAGTCAATAATTAATTAATGAAGCATTGACTAAGCGGTTGGAAAAAGTTTATACACTATATGAAATTTTATGTTGAGCCCACATTAAAGTCATATATAGATTATATTTTTTACGCTTGATACGTGCCAAGTTCGTATGTATGGGCTGGCCTTTGTGTGCTTAAAGCCGAACCCAACACACCACATGGTCCAAAGTTGTCAGGTAGGTAGGAGTTGTTTGCAATCAAAGATTTATTTATTCCACGTCCTAAAAGAATATATATAGATATTGTATCCAAATTTTTCTTTCTCAATTCAGATCCAAATCGACTAAGTTATTATTAGTATATGTTATATATTTTGTATTAGAATTATAAACTTAATTTTTGTGAAATTAAATATCTAAAATTTAAATTTTTACGAAAATATTCAAAGAAATATTAAGATATAATATTTATGTCCTTATAAATTATTATTTCAAGACATGCTCTTATAAATCATTTTGCAAGCAAATAATTAATACTAAACAATTAATTTTATTAAATATCTTTAAATAAATAGTTGATGTTATCTGTTAGTCGAATCAATTGATATAATCCCCGGTCAACTAATCACTGATAAAATTAGCTGATAGCTGATGTAATTTGTTAATTGTCAAACACAACCTAATTAATAAACCGATCGATTTTTAACAACAAAGATTATTAAATTAAATCAAACCAAAAAGTTAAAAACTAAATCGAAAAGTTCAAAATTTTTAATGTTAAACTGACTATTAAGGACTAATCTTCATCTACGTCCTTTTCATCGCAACTAATTACTGTTTATCTGTAACTTCTAACTGTTCAGCCGTAACAACTTTCTGTTACGTTACTTTCCGACCTGGCGAGTGCAGATGACGGCACTGCTCATTGGTTACGGCTTACAGGGATACACGGATGGCTCTTTCCGTGCTGGCTTATAAATATGATAGGCCGAAGGTTGTCTGTTGCTAGGACGTCCATGAAGCTTAAAACAACGGCGAGCAGTATAACCTGGCTTCTCACAATATTGGCAGATGATCGAAGAATAACCATCGCTACCACCACGAGCTTTTACTGGAGACAACTGACCATCAGATCCAGAAGTTAAACTTGAAGAGCTAGGGCGTCATCGTTGTTGAGAAGTAGTACTGGGTAGTGACCCATGCTGCGTTGGACGACGACGATTTCTATTCCAGTTCGATTTATAACCAATTAACGCAGTAGCAGGAGTGAAATTAGTACGTCCCAGCCGTGACAAGTAAGTCTCATGATCTAGAAGTTTTTCATGAAGTTCTTCAAACGAAATCGGGGCATTTCGGGCCCGTATGGCCGCTGCAATCTCCTTGAAGTCAGAACCAATACCATTGAGAACATATATAACAAGATCGGTATCATCAACTGGGCAGCCAATGATAGCTAATTCATCGGCAATATTTTTGAGTTGCTGGAGATAAACAGCCACAGTTTGCTCTCCTTTTTCAAGACAAGTAAGTTGTTCTTTCAAAGAAAAAATTCTAGAGCGAGAACTACTCGCGTAAGTTTTCCCAAGTACCTCCCAGGCCTGTTTAGATGAGGTAACCGAACAAAGTAAGGCAACAATGTTGACTGCTACAGAGGAAATAATAGCAGCAATCAAAAGCTGGTCCTGTCTAACCCAGTGAGCATAACCAGGATCAATAATCGGAGGACACGGGAAAGAGCCATCCGTGTATCCCTGTAAGCCGTAACCAATGAGGAGTGCCGTTCAAATAGTTTCTTTGGTTTTTACTTTTTATAGTTGACAAAAGAAATATATTTTGAATGAAATTAACATTTATTAAAATAAAAGAGTTTAAATAGAAATACAACGACTATTTAACTAGATTTATCTAAAAGGAAATCCTAACAACCAAATCCACTATCTTAATTTTATATAAGTTTAGGGATAGTAGAGTAAAATAATATCTTTTTTAATTGTGTCATAATTTGAATTGTCCAGATTCAAGCTTACCAGAGATTTAACTTTTTTAAACAAAATGATATCGTTTTATCTAAAAAATTAGGTATTGAATTGGTCTAAATCTAATTTAGCTTATAAACTGACTCATTAAAAATATCTAAATTTAGACTCATATTTAAGCTTCGTGCCATCTGTACATAAATTTGGGTCGTTTGGTTCTACTTCTGTTTTTTTGTTTAATTTTCAGTTTCAGTTTTCAGTTTTTTGTTTCTTTTTTCTTTCAAATAAAAGCAAAAACCTGTTTGGTTATTAATGTTAATGTAGTTGTATTTTTATCACTGATAACAATTACATTTTAGATAAAACTTAAAGATAAATTATTTTTAATTAAATAAATTTATTTAATCTCTTACATAATATTTATTAAAAAATTATGTTATTTTGATAAAAATAAACAATTTCAAAATTAAAATTTTATTTATAAATTAATATTTATTTGAAATATATTTTAATTATTAAATCAAATTTTATTTGAATATTTATATATTTTAAATTTATTTATATATAGTTTAGTTATAAAAATTAAATTAAATTAAATTATTTATAATTTTGTTGATAATTAATTTTAATTTATTAAATATATAAATATTTAATAAATTAAATATATAAATATAATATTGAATTAAATTATTAATAATTTTTATTAAATATTTAGATAATATATATTTAAATGATAATAAATCATATTATAAAAAACAAAAATAAAAAATAAAAATAACTTTTTATAATTTTCTTAATTTTTGAAAATAGGAAAAAATCAAAATTAAAAACAGAAATTAAAAATTCAAACGAACAAAAATTTTATTGAATTTAAAAGTAAAAATAAAAATAAAAACAAACATCCTTTAATTTACGTACTTTTAATTCCTAACACGCACGTGGGTAACGTTACGAAAGGCCGTAGTTTGACAAGCCTATGACAAGCCACTTTGGACAAAGATAAATCAAAACATTAAAATAAACATGCTTTCATATGCTTTGGGGTTTTAACCTTTTAAGGCTTGTATAATTCCGCAACTCATAAAATAATAAGCCGTTTGATAATATTATTTTATTAAGATAAATTAAAAAATTATTAAAATTTTGAATCTAATTCAAACGGATTGGACTAATGGGTCGCATAAAGTTCGATCAAGTTTGAATTTGGATCACAAATGCTGGCCGCTGACGTAGTCAAGGGCAAAGCCTGATCCTATCCATTCATAATTGCAGAAGATCAATAAATGCCCACATGACCTACATTTCGTATATTACGGTATTACCCAATGGCTTCTTGTAAACGAAGGTTTCCGAATGAGCCCGGGGTGAGACTATTTAGGAGTCTACCCTCGCAAGAGCATACTGCCAAGGATTAGGATACCGTGTCATGCCGGAGTAAAATTAGTATGAAATAGAGTATCAGATATATCGAAATTAAATACCGGTTGATTTTGGAAAGTATTGGTCGTAATTGGTCGGTATTTAAAATATTGACTAAATATTGATCAGAAAATTTTAAAAAACAAAGTAATTATTTTTTTGTAAAATTTTTAAAAAATTTTAAACTTTCCCTCCCGGCCTTTTCTTTCCCCTTCTTTTTTTTTCAATTTTTTTAATCTATTTTTTCAAACTTTTTATTTATTATTTTATTTATTTCAATTTTTATAATTATTGTGAATTTTTAATTTCTGTTTTTAAAATAAAAATAAATATTTTTATTATTATTAATTATTATAAATTAAATAAAACATAAAAATAAATTATTTAAATTTAAATTTATTTTAATATTTTATATAATATTTATTAATAAAGTATTAATAAAAATATCTTATTTTTAAAATAAATAATTTATTATTTATTATTTATAAACAAATATTTATTATATATATTTTTAATTATTAAATTAATTTATAAATTAAATTAAAATTGTGATTATTATTTATTATTATGATTTCTTGGAGACACGGATAAAAATATACAATATAACTGTATAATATGAACTGTTTTATAATTTTAAAAAAAGTTTAAAAATTAATTCATAAATTTAAAATTTTACCTAAAATATTACCCGATATTAACATTAGTTAATATAGTATCGTACTAAAATTTAATCCGTTACTAAATTATTATTTTTTTATAAATGGTAAATGAATTTATCAAAATTTTGGGGTTTATATATACATCCATAAGAGGGGCATACCCCAATCAACAAAAGACAACATAAGAAAAAACCCACATTCCCCTTACACTCAAGATGAGGTTAATACAGCTCAAGAACCAATACAACCGAAATATCACTAAGGCAAATATAAGAAGTTAAACCTCCTATCATCCAGCATCAGTAGTTCTCATAAACATCCTATTTCAATCAGCCATTGCCCATATCCCACCCTTACAATTGAGAAGTAATAAGATGGTACAGGCGATATAAAATTGTATTTGTAAAATTTGATACGATATTTGTAACATCGACCAGGGTGGAGGATTCAAGTTTACTTTTTATTTTTTGGTTCTGTAATTCTTTTGTTTTTGGCTTCTGTATTGGAAGAAATTCAAGAAGTTCGTTATTTAGTAAAAGAAAATATTAGTTGCTTCTTTTAAATATCTTTTATATATTTTCTTGAGTATACTTCTACAAGTAATATAAAAGAAGGTGATAATATATTTAATGAGTACATTAAAGTTTGCCGGATCAGTTTTTAATACATTTATTAATTACGTAACAAAAGGCTAAAGCACACTTGAAAGAAACGCGGTCCCACAACAGCTTTCTCTAGAAGTCGTCGTCGCCGTAGCCAATATCATCCTCCACTTTCTCCGCGGCGTCATCGGCGATCTTATCCTCCAACGCGTCAAAACCTTCCGCCAACGCAAGTCCACCCAAAGCTCCGGCCACCGCACCCACGGCTAATCCCGTCCCCATCCCGAACTTACTCTTTGGCTTCCCCGCCTGCGCATACTCATTCTGACCGTAACTCGGTTGTCCGTAACTCGGTTGTCCGTAAGGTGCCTGCGGAGGAGGAGGAGGAGGAGCTGCGTATGGATAACCGCTTGGTGGTGCCGTTGAGTAGTACGGACTCGGCGCGTAAGGATTTCCATAAGCTGGAGGCGCGGTGCTGTAAGGCGGCGCGTACTCTCTCGATGCCTGGCGTTGGACCCCGTACGGTGGTGCGTAGTAAGGATCGGCCGGACGGTAGGCTGGCTCTTTGACTGCAACTTTGACTTCAAGCTTTCCATGCGGTCTACCAGAAGGACGCTTGAGATGAAGCGAGCGTAGCACGCGCTCTCCATAACCGGCTTCTTCTATAACATCGCGGAGCTTGAGCTTGGCCGATCCGATGAGCGGTTTGGTGTCCTCTTCGGAGTCGGATCGGACATGAACCACGTCGATGTACAGCGTCTGATCCTCGACGGGACCAGGAGGCAAGGGGATGACGACGGTGTCATTCCATACCGGCGAAGTGTCGCCGTTATCGTCGACTCTGGTGGAGGACTTGCTGCTCCGATCCACCCAAAGAACAGCATACGGCCTCAACGGACCGTAGCGCCAGTTGACATTCTTCAAGTCCTTGGCCGACGAGACGGTTATTTCTAACTCTCGGGAAGCCATTTGTCAAAGCAGGGGTAAATTGGGAAATCAGACAAGAATCTCAAGGTTGCGTTTGTAGTGCAAAGCCGTTGCGTTCTGCTTCTCTATTTATAGTCTGGTGAACTGGATCATGCTACCAAGGTGATTAATTGCTAATTACCTTATTAATCCCAATTTTCAATATTACATCAACGAGCTACCTAACTAGTAAGGGTCAAAGTAATATTCCATTATCAAAGTCCTCATCCTTCGAGATACACATGCTTTGATTCTTTGTTTTGGATTGTAAACTTGTACCTACCTCGGTAGTATGCTTAACTGGGGTAGGATACGATTAATATAAGCAAGGGTATTGCTTAAGGATTAAGATTATGCAAAAGGACAGCACGTGGCTGTTCACGATTGGGTAACCAATAGGAGTAGAGGACCAGTGGTTGGAATTTGGAAACTTGAGAAAACTGACCTGTGTGGGCACTGGGGAGGATAAAGATCAGATGCGACAGAGGACAAGAGGTGGACTGATTATGAAAGCCTCGAATATTCCTGCAGGCGAAGATGATGAGCCAATAAAGTTTTACCCGGTTTGGACACGGAGAGATGTGTTCCGTCCGATGCAGTCAAGCAGCTTTGTTTTGGTTGGTCCTGCACGCCACTAGAAATTGGATATGAGTGCTTGAGGAGGGGCATTTTTTGAGGTAATCTAAAGATTTAATTCGTACGTTGTCACAGCAACCATTGTCGTGAGTCTCGTGACAGTTCTTGAAATGCTCGTGGAAAAAATATGTTAAAATTAGAGATGGTCCCCGATAGAGATGGAATAGAATTAAGGATAAATAAATTGGATTCATTTATGAATAATTTTGATGTGTAGTAATGAAACGATAAGAACGTCTGAATCAATTTTAAAATTAGAAGAATTAAACTCGAGCTTAGATTAATTATTAAAATTTTTAAAATTATGGTAAATTTTATGTATTAAAATATTTGTTTTTATTGTTGAAATATTGATATATAAAATCGAGTGAGTATAGGTCAAATTTGAATCGATTTACGAATGCTAATGAGTCAGGGCGGCTCCCAGCGTGACTCGACATCATATTTAAAAAAAAAAAGTTTTGACAAAATAATGTCGCTTTGTGCTTTTCTATCAGGCTACAAACTAAGAAGTTGGGATCAAGAAGTTTCAACCTGTTGACCAATCAACCTAGGTTAAAGTCTGGTCGGGGTCATATATGCTATCACTAAATTGATTAACCATTTCTAATTGTAATCAAGAGCAAAAAAAGAGCTTCTAATGAACTAAGTGATGATGAATTTTTTTTTTTTTGGGTTAGTACAATTATAATTCGGGATGTGATAGCTTGTGCTAGTTTGCTGTTCCAACCCTGTTCTAATCTATCTCATCGACATATTTATAGGAGTTTTACATAAATGTGTAGATGAAATGGATTAGAACAAGATTGAAACAGCAAAATTGACAAAGTTGATTTCATTTGCTATAGGCCAACTCTTTTTCTTGAGGAAAAGTGTTTATGTAAGCTTTGGTTTAAATCGGTCGGTTAGATTGAACCGTTGACTTAAATTTTTCAAAAAATTAAGCCTTGATTAGGTTCAATCTAGGTTGTTTAGGCTAGACCTTGTCTAAAGCCCAATAATTATTAAAAAAAACAACATTATTTAATTTTATGAAAATAATATTTCTATTTTTAAATTTTAAAAAATAAAATAAAATAAATTTAGGTTGGTCCATGTCGGGCTCGGGACATTAGTATCCCAATTTTTGAATTTAGAAATCTAATAGCATTGTCCATTTGTTCTTTGATGATTTAAGGAACAATATGATGGTAACTTGAGATGAGATGGAACAAAATGATTTGTTTAAGATTAAACTATTTATATTTAATCATTTGATAAAATTTTAAAATGTTAATATAATTTAAACTTAATTTTTTTGTTGAATTTAAACCTTTTAAATCTTAACTTTATTTCGTAATTTTGTAATTTTTAGAATTTTACTAAGAAAAGATGTATTAAAATTTATAAATATATTATTTAATATTAAATTTTAATATAATAAAATAAAGACATTATTTAATCACATAAATTAAAAAATTTTAAAATAAAAGTTGTGTAGATTAATGACTAGCATAAGGTGACTCTTTCCATTTTTGTAATGAATAGAAGAATAGAGAGAAGTACAGGATGACACACGAAAATAAGAAAAGATGAATTGATCTCATTAATAACCTTTCGCTTTAGATCTGACAATTTAATGGATAGATAAATATAGAAGAGTATAAGGTGACACGCGAAAATAAGAATAGGTGAATTGATCACCTTCGACTCCTGATCTGACAATGCGAAAAGTTTTATGTATTAACATAAGTTGACTTTTAAAATTTTAATATAAATTAAGATTAAATCCTTCTTTTTGACTTTAAATCAATGTGTAGAATTTCGTACCGTTCTGGTCGGTACAGGTTGGAACGTTCCATATCGGCCGAAAAACGGTACCGGAACGGGCTTAAAGGTTTCGGGTATGAATTCTGGATTTCGGTCGGTATCAGCTAGTACCGTCAAATTCTGAATTTTCTGGGCCGTTCTGCAAAAAAAAAAAAACCAAGGACCAATTTGCAATTAAAAAAATTTCAACCCTAATTTCTACCTACCCGACTCTCCTCTCCTTCTCTCATCGTCTTCTTCTCTCCTCGCCAACTCTCCCTC
>JANPWU010000007.1:26250651-26269737 GCA_024707465.1 Erythroxylum daphnites
TAGTTTATTATTATTATTATTTATTTTAACATGATAAAATAAGATTTAATAATGTTAGAAGAATAGTTTTATTATTTGTTTAATCAATGAGATCTAGTAGAGCAGTTTGTTCCCTCACTGTTGGATCTGAGTTGACTTTTAGTATAGGAGGTTGAGTACTTGATTTATTTCATAGCTCTCTTACTCCAAAGATGGTGGAGGCTCTTGTTTGTGGACAAGTTTGGTTGAGAAAATCACAAGCCCCTCTTTAAGTGGAAGAGATACTTGAAGAACTTGAGCAAATTGAATTAGGTAATCTAATTTACTTTACCTTGTTTTAATATACAAATAAATAAAAAAATATTTTTTCAATTAAAAAAGAAATAACGAGTCTAACTCTTTTTATTCTTTATTTTCTACAGATGTGACTTCATATATAACAGTAGATCATCCTACCATCCTATTCGAAGAATAATTGTTTAATAATTTATCTCTTTTTTTTAATATGGATCTTTTATAAAATATTGTTTGGCTTATTTTTACTTTGCTTGGGTTTAACACATTGGATTAATCTTTGTTGGATTTTATATGCATACTTTTATGAATAATTTGTATTTGTTTTTACCAATTTTTTAATAATTTTTTATCATATATATTGTTATGAATTGGTTCTGGTTACCCTGAGAACCAAACCTAAAAATAAGTTAACCGATCCTATAGATTCTTTAGGTTCAGGTTCAGGTTCGTGACATTGCCAAACTTGACATTTAGATTCAGGTTCAGGTTACTTATGAACAGGTCAGGTTATCCTACTATAAACACCCCTAAAAGATAGGGCAGCAGAGAAGGACAATTCCTAATTTCCTAGGTAGTATGCGGATACTCCCAAGGGTAATTTCGGAATAAAGTCTCCGATAAATACGTGGCGATAGGGCTTTTATGGCGTCGATCCACACAAGGGCCTGGGTTTGAGATTGAGAGAGATAGAAAGAGGGAGAGAATAATCAGAAGTGCGCCGGCCTACAGTCGGCCTTCAAAGGCTCAGCAATCGAACGTTCCACATTCGAAACGATTGAGAGTGGTCTTTGATCGCCGGTAGAGCGGAAACAAAAACTCTGAGAGAAAGGAGGAGATCAAGAAGAAGGGAGAAGATTTTTTATTTGGTTTTCATATCAATCGTGTATCGAAGCTCGGCGATTCTTGAAGAGAGAAAAGGTATAAGTTTTGATTCGTACGATTTATATTTCTGTTTTAAGCATGAAAAATGAAACTGCTGGAGGAATGCGACTATGGTGGGTCCAGTGTTTGTTTCTCTCTACGGTTGACCTACCCAATCCAACTTGTCGGATTCGGAATGAGAAGCTTGAAGCACATCTCATTGGGACAGGCAAATCTAGTTGTCAGGCCGAGTTTCTGAAGAGCTTGATTGATGAGTCACAAGCTACGGCGACTTCTGGTTCCCAGTGAAGATCGGTTCTTCTTTGTCTGTACATTTTTATTGCGCAGTGAGGCTTCAGAAGCCTCGATCTTGAGATTTGAATTTATGGAGAAGTAGGAGTCAGGTGTTGTTTTGGACATGTTTAGAACTATACGACTCTGTTGAGGGAGTATTTGAAACAAGGGCGTGTTCTTATTTTCGTGAAATGCTTAGCCATGGCGGTCGTGGGAAATAGCTTCAGTAATTGGATAGCTTATCTGCTTGTTGCCGAGGGCGGAAATTTGGTTTATTGACTGGATCGAATTGGGTCTATGTTATTTATTGTTGTGGAGCTTTAATGACACAATTGGTGTTTATTTCTGTTCTAAATCTTGTGTTTAGGCGATCTGGGAATATCATTTTCTCGTCTTCCTGATCGGATCTATAGATCTTATGTGGTAATCAAAAGGTCATCTTTCATGTTAATCGGTTCCGAAGAAAGGGATATGCTCTTTCATGTTAATTGGTGGTACTTGAAAGATGGGATCAAATTGGGTCTAGATCATTTATGCCCTAGTCTATGGTTGGAGTAGTGATTTGATTGGATATCTCCAATGGAATTATAGGTACAATTGCTTTTGCTTGGTCTATTTTGCATGTGCTGAAACAACCGTGAAATATAGATGAAGAATATTATGGTGGAAATATAGTTTAGCGACGATATGAACTTATTTGGATCCCATATTTCATAGATCAAATGCTTTGTTTTCTAGTCCTTTACTTGGACTGTCTTTTGCTATGGTTTAATATGATTGGATGGAGCTTTCTTCCTGCACTTCAAAGTAATTAACTGAAAACACTTTGTGCCTAACTGTCTTATAGAATTTTACTGGGGAGTCCTGCTATGAGATTCTTGGCATGATAAAATGTAAAATTCTAGATTCGATATGCTTAGAATAGCTATTGCTTTCTCTTCCATGTCTCAGACTGCTTTGGATTCTTATCCAAACTTTATAGTTGCAGGTGAGAAGAGCAGTGGAAGCTACAGGCTCCAACCTTGCAGCCGTTTCTTTGAAATCCATCGTTTGGAGGAACTGAAAAGTAAGCTGTTGGGATTCGTATCTTTGCCAAAATTTTTATGTGTGTCTGGAAAACTTTGATTTCAGCATACACGCAGTAGAACAAGCGACAAATGAAATCACCTAGGTGGTTGGTTGTACTCACTTGTGCTTAATTGCACTCGAAACGTTTTTTGCAGACTAAATACATTACTTGTGCTGGTAGCTTTATTTATGCTTTGGCATCAAGTTGAAAACCAGAAGCCACTTTATCTTTGTATGAATTGTGGTGATAGAACTTCAGTTGTTGGAATAGGAATTGTGGCCTCTACAAGCATGATGATTACATTGGATTTGGAACTTATTAAGTTCATAAATCCTGAGTTGACTTGGAAGACAGTGGCAAAGCGTTATAGGAGTTGCCTGAGGCGTACGCAGAGATCAATTGATAGAAAGTCCAACATGGGCTCCAAGCTGTTAGATGATGTCTCTAACAAAGCAGATGCTACATTGGTGTCAGATACTGAGAAGGTTCAAAATCGAACTATAAATCCTTTTGTAACTTGCTCTATTAATGGTTATTGATTTTGTAACATCCGACTGCATGAATTTCTGAGGTATATTTGTCTATGTGGCAGCATGGTGTGGCTGTTCTTGGGCGTCGATTTGGTGAAGAAATAGAACACGGTTCAATTAAGAAGAGGAGACTTATGGCACAGTCTACCTCCTTAACATCTCAGTGCCCACTGCCTTACTTTGAAGTGCCTGAACTTAACTTAAATAGCAAAGCCCACAGTAGAAAAAGTGATACTACTCCCAAGGCAACAGATGCGACTAGTATGATTTCAGAAACAAATGATAGTCAGTTTGAAAACGTTGAAGACTTCTCTGGGATTGAGATACTTGCTGCTGTGGCCTGCAATAACAGTTTATTTAAGAATATTGATCTTGTTGAAGAATGTTCACTCTTGGAAGAACCAATACAAGAAGAAGCTGGTTCGTCATCAACTTCTGCAGTGGTTGTCGAAGAAACTGCTTCCTACCCAAAAGATAAAATGGAGGCCCCATCTGTTGTCAATAATTCTACTTCCATATCCCCTACATGTTCTGCTAGAAATGACACCAGAGCAAATAAGAAATCTGAATCATCAAAGGATGATAGATTACCTTTTGACTTGAATAATGTGCCTTGTAAGAATGTGAAAACTGATTTTCTAGTTGACTGTTTACACAATGTCTCCATCCACAGAAATGGCAAGCTGCAAAATTTGGGTCCTTCCGATAACCAGCAGGAACATAAAGAAACTAGTCAGAGCCATCTGCATGGATTAGTCTCTGTGAGTATGCATACTGATGAACAACCTTCAGTGGATATGAAAGGTTTAACCAGTTGCACTAACAGATCAAGCACAGAGGACCATAAGATTGAACAACAGCTTGACAATGACTACAGGAATAGTGACTTATTTGTCTCTTCTCCAAGTTGTATTATCCAGGAACCTTCAACTTCTGATTTTGCTGATGTGAAAACTTCCAGCAAATTTGTCAAGGATCCTTCTGATGAGAGTAATGAATCCAACAGTTACCAAACTGATCATGTCGAGAAAGTGGCCACTGGAAATACTTCTGGACTTCAGGATGGCTATGATTCGCAGTTTGAGGATGGGGAGTTGAGGGAATCTGATCCACTTTTTTGCTGGGATGATAGTGAATTAGAGGATGGGGGTGTTGAACGGTTGGACTATGGATCTGAATTTGAGGAAAAAGGGTTCTCTAACTTGGATTGTGGAAAGGAAATGAAGGTTGTGAGAGGACCTAGCCCAGGAACTGATAATGTGATAAGAGTTGAAAATTCCAGGACAGGAGATTCTCGAAGAGATGGTTCAGCAAGCACTGGGACAAGGACCTTGAATGTGACTACTGACAAAGACTGCTCATCAAAAGCTGGTTTATCAGTGCTATTGAGTATGGAGGAGTTGTCAAATGTTGAAGGGCCTGATGCTATTCGTTTGACGGATGACATTCCACTTCAGAACAGGTGACTTCTGGATTCTTTCGCTTTTACATTGCTAAGAAATTTTTTCCCTTGTTCTTCTATTCCATTACGTGTATCCCACATGCTGATTGCTATCATATGTTTCGGTGCTGATAATTTTGTTGGTGTATATTGTAGAGATGCAACAGGGGATACTTCGAAAAAGTTCTTGGAAAGGGATAGAATTACTTCTAATTTTTGTGCACAAAGCCCAGGCAAAGGTCGATATGCCAATCATCCACCACGTTACTGGGATGCTGATCAAAGATATTCTCCTTCCTTTCGGAGCCCTTATTGCTTGTGTCCACCTAGGCCAAGAAGTGCCATAGAGGGCCATGGATGGGGTTCTGATTATTCAGAGCCTGATGATACATGGTTTTTCAGCTGCAACCACAGGCAATTTATGAACTCTTCTACTCGTGACGGGTATGAACACAATATGAGGAGGTTTCCAGTCATGAGGAATTATAACTACACCATGGATAGTAGAAGATTATTACCGGTTAGAGATTTTGTTCCCACCAGGAGTAAGTTTAAAAGGTATCAACAAGAGCTTGGCAGAGGCATTAGAGAGGAATACAACAGACTCATACCTGAGGAGACTCCTGAATGTCCTAATCATCCGCCACATTGGCTGCCAAAGAGAGATAGAAGACACATATCTCCCCTTAGTAGAGGACAATATCATTATGGGTTAGCACGCAGAAAATCTCCTCCAAGATCCAGGTGTCGTTCACCAGCTACATATGCATTGCAGAGGGAGCAAAATGTGGATTCAAGATGTCAGGGCAGGTCTCCGGTCTACGGATCAGATGCCAGAGCAGAGAGACTTAAGTTGCCATTTCAGAAGCGCTTTGCTGCTACTTACGAAGACGGCTATAAGTCTGAGACAAGAAATCGTTTCTCATCTCACCATAGTTCTAGATGGTTTGATGTGCGAAATGGTGCATGGCCAAACTATAGAGGAAGAAAATCACCAGCAAAAATGTCTCATGAAAGTCGAAGGTTTAGCTATGCTCGTCCCACCCACAAGTCAGATTCCTACAATCACTTTAGTCCAAGGAGGCATTCTAGAAAATTTCCTAAAATGGGAGATGGTGGTAGGTAAGTTGAATGTGAAAGGTGGAGATTATGGAAATAGACGTAACAAAAGATATGAGATGTTTCATTGGGTGGGGCGATATGACACTGATGGTGCTGGATTTCAGTAACATAAAAGATTGTTTTGGCTAATGACTCATGATTATGCTAACTGCTGCAGGATAACTGATATAACTAGAGATGCACTTAGGAGAGTTAATAACGAATAGGCTTTTTCTTTTTTTAGTGACAGAAGGTGTACAGATTAAGTCACATGGTGCTTGCCTTGTGCTGTGATATCTCAACAAAGAGGGCAACCTTCAAATTCGTTAATTACACATGATGGGTTTTACGTAGTGTGTAGGAGTTACTAATTTTTTATCTTCTTACCCCTTATGACTTGCTTAGGAATTTTTGCGTTAAGAAGTTAGAAGTTACTTCAATTTTTTTGTATCTGTTTCTTATCCTTGTTTTCTCCCATTGTCAGCAGCTTCACCCAGCCAACACCTGCTATTGTAATGTCTAGCTGAGGTGCTTCATATATAAAAGATAAATAGAGATCTGCAAGGTTTTTCTCTGTGTCATGTTTTAGTTTCTGTGGCTTCGACCGTTTCTAGCTTCTGTTGAACTGAAGGTCGCAGCCTGGTACAATAAATGTACGGAACCTTGGTGGGTAAGTTGGAAACCGGGAATTCTACCGAAATGGACAATTTGGTTTCATCATCTCGTGTCTATCTTGGAAGATATATAGTGAATCATATGGCAAAGTGATAGGGTTATTATAAGCAAGAATAAATATGACTATACGTTTAAGGTCCTGTCCAGGTATAGCTTAATAGGACCTGGAGTCTAGCACTCTTTTATCTTCCCCTCACCAACTGAAGCTTATGGACTCGAAATGGAGATTTCCTGATACATCAGATGAACAAATTTTAGCAACATCTTGCCTCATTCCTTTTGGTCCACTTACTAGAACTCCCACACTCTTTTCCTCACATTTCATCAATCTATCTGCATAAGATTCAGTGGAAAAATACATGTCAGAATTTAGACTTTTAGAACATATAGGATCAAGTGCAGATGGGATAGATGCACATTCACCTTTCAGATTTGGTCTTCCGCCGAATTGCACATTTGTGACCTGTAAAAGAGACTGGTAATCTCCCATGTTCTCCAAATCCTTCTGTGTGTTGAATGGTTGTGAACCCATATCCTTAATCTTTTTAATTTCACTTGCCATCTGCTTCTTGTTCCAAAAAAATGCCACAGAAGCAGTCATCACTATGGACAAACATATAGCTACCATGTTCAGAACAGATTTTGGAACAGCAGGATATATGGTATCGGTGTTATGGTCAATAGGGTATATGTAACATCGGATCAGAATACCAATGATAAGCAAGAAGATGATGAAAGAAGCTGAAATTATTGCTCCAAGCCAGAGCCAACCATTATGGCCGAGAATTGAATGAACTGGTGCATCAGAAGAAGCTGGCTTGAACCATATGGTTCTGGAGGCCAACTGCTGACTTGTATTGATCTCTTTCTCTCTGGTTATGTAAGCTTCGATTTGTATCTGCAAACGAGATTTGTCAAGTTTGGTGCTTGAAATTGGGAGGATGAGCTCAAGGACGGTGAGGTCCACGTATTTCCTGAAAGCACAAATCAGGAGAATTCTTGGGATGGTCCTGTCAGCTTTTGTGTTGGCCGCAAAAATGACTTCTCTGATGATTGATATGAAAGGAGTTATGCCACTTCCTCCACACACCATTACAAGAATGTCGTGCCTGTCACAGATTTCCCTCTTATATTCAGTAAAAACACTTGCATTTTCTATATTTTTAAGATTGTAACTCCTTTCATGTTCCACAAATGTTAGTCCTGTGCGGGAATGTTCTGGCAATTCACGGTTGAAAATGGAAAGATAGATTCTGGTTGGTTCTGTAGCATATACGCACCTCATGAAATGGGTTGAAGGTGGTCCATAGGGTCCTTCGACAGAGAGCTCCAGGCGATCGATTGGTGAAGGAGACGACAGGATCTTGTATAATTCTGATGACCAACTTCCTTCACTTTTTATGATTATGCTTAGCTTCTCAGGATCTGTGTTGCTGTTGGAGGTAATTGTAAAGGGATGCCATTGTAGCCTGGAAATGCTAGGCACGTTTATGAATATACTGCTCATAGGAGTGTAGCTCAATCCTGGCAGGACAAACAATGATGTTCAGACAATGGAATTTAGCCACTACTCCATTAAAATGGATCAAAAACTCACCTGGAAGCTTGGAAATATTGAGTTCTACACTTTCGCATGACAAAACTCGCGCAAAGACTAGGCCTACTTTCTGTTGAGATTGTAACAATCTCAAGAATCGATCTATTAAAAAGAGATAGAAACCAGGAAGGATGATACAAAAACCATAGAAGCCAACATGGAACACGAAGAACACGACAAAGAGAATGTAGAAGTAGTGAGTGTAGAAGAAGAGCTCAAATAGTTTTCTTCTGAATTGTTTCAGGCTTGTAGGCCACATGACCAATCCTGCAAGCAGAGAAATTTCTCCTGCAACATTTGAAATAAAGAACTTGTCCCATTTGAGCATCTGCCAAGTGAAAACACAAAACCAGCTTCTTAAGTTTCTTCTTTGAGAAATTGCAATGCAGTCAACTTGGAGTAAGTTAGATGTGCAAAATAAGATCAGATTAGATTTAGAACACTAGATCTAACTCAAAACTCTAGTGATGGAATATGGGAATATATAATTTTTCATTTTGGGTTTGATTTTGAGGTATTTTCACATGTTTAACTTAGTTTGACCACTATAACATTAATCCTTCTTCAATCAGAGATGACAAATTATTTCATCTCAATCCAATCAAAAGTCAACAAATCAAACTTAATTTGGTCAAATTTAAATGTTCATATATGATAAGAATCAAATTTGAGTTAAATCTTGAAGGAAAATAAAAAAGTTTACCTCTGATATTTGATGGGTTTTGGCCCAAAAGAAAATGTAACAGAGGCCATGAGCAGTGAACAGAATCATGCATATGTGGCCCATCCATATATGGTACTTGACGCTTGACTCTGAGGTCAGGCCCAGAAACTGCAATATGGACGATAATCTGGTAACTGGGAAGAAGAGTAGGGCCATACTTACGTATCCCACAAGTCCCAGAGTCAGTCCTACACATTCCAATTTATACTCCCACCTGAACAAAATAGTCAAGGTCATAGAAATATAAACAAGGATTTTGAACATGATACTCAAAAAGACAAAACAGGTTGCTTCAGGTCAAAAATGGTGGGACTGTGGAATCTGTGAAAGATAGGCAATGTATGGAGGAGGAAGAAAGCCTGTGAGGAGAACTTTACACTTGTAATCCTTCATGTTCAGCCTCTTGGACGCTAGTTTTAAACATTCCATGCAAGTAACTAGCTAAGGTCCACACTAGTAACCCCACAAACATGCCAAGAAACGTCAGCTCTATCCAGGACACGATTCCAAGGGGACCTTTCACGACCGCCGTTCGTTTCCACCACCCAAAACCTAAACCTGAAGCACCATTCTTGCTGTGCCCATGAAAACATAGTCAGATTACGAGAGACTGATCATATAGAGGACACAAGTTTTAGAGCAGTAGCAGTACTTTACCTGAAGCTATCGTCAGGAATTTTCTTTCCCAGATGGAGGTATATACAGGCCAGTGTAGCTATGAGGAGGACAGGGAAAGTATAGATTAACAAGTACGAACCTGTAGAACAGCATCACAGAACTTATTCACTCGCCTCTTCAGGTTCTGAAAATAGAGATTAATGGGAACTAGGAACTAAGAACAGGAACAGGAACTGAACCTTCTCCTCCCAAGTACGTTGACTTTGTTTTCGCACTAATCTTAGGAAACCAGTGTAGATAATATATGCGCATAGGCATCATCAACCAGATGATCAAGTACCCAAGAAAGATTACTGTTACAAGCAGCTTTATTCCTGATCGAATCGACCGGGAAAGAGTTGCTCCATTTGTATCACCACTTTCAGCTCCTGAAACCATCTCTCCCTGTCTCCTGCCTTCGTTTATGGAGCTAACGACGGGGACTTCTCTTGATTAGTGAATACTTTTATCGCCGCCTGTAATTGTATAGGAAAAGGTAAGAAGAAGACAAAACAAGTGTCTGCCCACGTTACATTTTTTGTCAAGCAGTTGGTCATGCCACGGTTCAAGGGTCAACAGTTATCAATACCCGTGATTTAAAAATTTTAAAAACTTGTTCTTAACGACTAAGGTAAGGAAAATCAGTTAGATCTTCTCTTCTAGTTAGGACAAGATTAAGTGAAACATAAATGTAACGCTGTAACGAGAACTGGTTACCAACCAAAGATCAGGCATTTCAATGCAAGACGTACTCATGTTCACACAAAGTTTCACATCTTTTGATTTGTCCTCTTCCTTTGTTATCAGATTCTGCAAGTACCAAAAACAAGAGGTCCAAATTGATTAGGTAAGGGCATCTCCAACCAACACACGGTGTTTTGGTGGAAAGGAATCACTCACAATATCATATCAAATTTTAATATTAAAATGATGTAATGAACAGTAATATATTAAATTTAGTGTGTTACTGTTTGTGTACCAAAAATTATAAAAAGATAACTTTATCTATTTTTTTTAACATATTCATAATTTGATTTATTTACATAATTTACTAATTAATTTTAAAATATATATTATTTTATACAAAATATATCATTATAAATATCTTATGAGATATTTAAAATGACATTAATATTGAATATAATATTACATTTTTTAATATTTATTTACAATTATTATTTATAAGTGTTATAAATTCATTAATAAAATATGTTAAGAAAAAAATAAATTTGAAATAAAAGGTACATAAATTTAAACAACAACATTGATTAGTAATTCAGAAAATTATAAGTTAAATGTGCAATAAAATTTTATATTTGTGTATGTTATTAATTTATGGTTGCAATAATATTAATTATATGTGTTAAATAATATTAATTTAATATAATATATATTAATTAAAAATAATGATTTTATTTTAATTTTTATAAATAAATAAATAAAATTATTGTATAAATATAAATTAATTTAGTTAATAACTAAATTATTGTGGTATATTCTTTAAAAATAATTTGGAGTAAAAATTTGATATAAAATGGTTGGACTAATATCAAATTTGGTGTATAAAGATTCTTAAAAAATTCTCTTTTATACTAAATTTAGTATAAAATTTTAGTATAATGGTTAAAAATAGCCTAAGTAAAACTAAATTTGACAATTAACTTAATATTCTCTCCAAATTTAGTATAAAATTTTATAGCAACGATCGGAGATGCGTAAGCATAAATGAAACTAATTTTGACCATTGATATTATATCAAGTTCGAATCTTCTGATGACGAGGGGATGACAATAGGCTCAACTAGGGTTTGATTGGTCGGTGACCCAAAGGGTTAAAAGGCAAGTAGGGTCGACATAACCTAGTTGCTTATTTTAAAAAAATTAAAAAAATAATATCATTTTGTCATTCTAGATCAAACCATAATTAGAGTCGATCAACTCGAGCCTGAATTGTTGACTTCAGGCTCGGTCGGATTTTCATGGTTAGTTCTCACATTAAATGATTTATTAGAAATATAATATTCATAAATTGTGCATATTTAAAAAATAATACACCCATTTTATAATGAAAAGAAAAGAAAAAATTAATGATTAAAAAGTTAAATCGATTAGAACATATAAAATTTTAAGCATTTTGATGTTTAATTTTGATGTTTGATTTATTTTAATAATTTTATTATTAAAAATTAATCAATTTTTTAATTAATGGATCAATCTTGTAAATTAATATATTATAATAAACTAAAAAACATCAATTAATTTTATTTAATAATCTTTTTTAAATCAAACTTTAAATTCTCTTTTAATCATATTTTAAATTTTTTAATTTTATTAAATTTTTATTGATAATCTATAATCAGTTTGATATTTTAAACATAAAAAATAACAATTAATATGTGAAAATGAAACAGATAAATGGTCTCACGGTCAAGCCTCGAGTCTGCTTGGAAATTTGAGTAAAGATACATTTCACTTACCAAGTTTCAATGTCAACGAGCTTCAATACCACTGAATGAACTTTCAGGTATTTCTGCCGACCAAAGTAAAAAAAAAAGATGACAATTGATCGTAAAAAGTCATAAATAGTAGGATGAAAAAAAAAAGAATGCCAGCTATTTTTATCTTATTCAGGAGATTTTCACCTTTAAATTTCAGTTTTATTTAACTACGAATCTATTCTAATCCGGGCCATATTTACAACACCAATTTCCAATCATGTTCTTCGCCGACCTGCGATGATCGGACACAAATTTTAAGAAGCTAAAAACATAAACTCTATCAACAAGAAATGACAAAGTAAGGAGGTTTGGTATTAAGTGACTGTTTCATCACAACAGTTTAAGTTATTGTGTAAGGTTAACTTAATTGATTTTATATATTCACTAACACACCCCTTTAAGTGAAAGCTCTTTGAGTTTGAAACTTACACATACCCACTCTATCTTGTGCTGAATAATAGGTGAATAGTAAGATTTAAACTCAGGACCATAGACTTTGATATTATATTAAGTGACTGTTTCATCACAATAACTTAAACTATAAGTTCAGTTTAATTAATTTTATATATTCACCAATAATTAGCCGCTAAAACAGGATCTTCAGGACATAACCGAGGGCAGAGAAAGTTTTGGTTTGTAAGTTGTAACAGGAACACAAGAAAATCCAAATGGTGACCATTAAATGGTTGGGTAGTTAGTGCTTACGGCGGCTGGTGAGACTGCAATACCATTTCTGAAACGTGAACTTTGCAGCGTTGGCATGGTCAACTGAGGTGAATGCGAAAAAGGAAGTTTTGATGTCGTTGACGGTGAACCTCCGGCGAGCTCATTCCGAGGAAGGAAAGTGAAAGACTGGAACTTGACAACTACGGTCTTAGTCAACTACTCTCGCAAACAATCATTTCATACTATTGCTATTTAGGGTAGTGTTCTTGAAGCCCATTCTCATTGGTCCAATAACAGCCCAATTCCATGTTGGGCTGAATCCAAAACGACATAGAAAATGTCACAAGTGATCTTAGAATAACGTATATTAATATTTTAAAAATTAAATTCGAAGTTAAACGCATAAATTAAAAGATTGGATCTTTAAAAGAAAATTATAGAATCCGTTAAGATTAAATAAAATTAAATAATTTAAAATTTGGTCAAAGAATATTATCTTAATTGAAAATTTTAAAATTTAATTTAAAAAGAGATTATTAAATAAAAATTAATCGATTTATTTTTATTTATAAAAACTAACTAGTTTAAGCAAATTTTCCGATTAAACAATACAAATTATTAAAATTAAATCGAATCGGAAAGTTAAAAACTGAATCAAAAATGAGTTAGCTCAAGATTTTCACTATTAAAATGGTCAAATTGGCTCGATTTGTAATGTATCGATACATACATATACACGCACATATATGTATATTTATATTTTTTATTTTGACAAAACTTGTACCTATTATTTTTAAAATATGTATGAAATAAAATATTAGATACGAAAAATAATTTATAAATTACGCAACTTAAATAAACTATTATAATCAAATAATAAATTTGAATCAAGTGATAAATATATATATATATATATATATGTATAACACTCTTATATGGTCATTTTATGATTAAAAATAAATATTAATTTATGATTTTTTGTTAAATTGAATATAAATAAACTTTTAACAAGTTTTTTAATATAATTTTTTAGGTTAGTACATGTAAACTTTTAAATGATTAGGTACAGATGGTAATGGATTTGGGTTTTTTCAATTGGTCGGTTCATAAATTCAAGCCTAGATTGACCTTAGATATAACATATGAGCAAATCGATATCGTTTTGTTTAGAAAAGTTGAACTTCTGGTAAGCCCGAACTTAATTAAATTTTTTTATACTTTTAATTTTAAAAAATTTATTTTAAAGTCACCTTTCTTTAAAATTTAATATTAAGATTGTCACTGCAATTAGGTTCAATCTCGTTTACTTTGTTGAATTCCCATTTGAATAACCGAGGGCAGAGAAAGTTTTGGTTTGTAAGTTGTAACAGGAACACAAGCAAATGAAAATGGTGACCATTGAATGGTTGGGTAGTTAGTGCTTACGGCGGCTGGTGAGACTGCAATACCATTTCCGAAAAGTGAACTTTGCAGCGTTGGCATGGTCAACTGAGGTGAATGCGAAAAGGGAAGTTTTGACGTCGTTGACAGTGAACCTGCGGCGAGCTCGGTCCGAGAAAGGAAAGTGAAAGACTGGAACTTGATAACTACGGTCTTAAGCCCATTTTCTTTGGTCCAATAACAGCCCAATTCCATATTGGCCTAAATCCAAAACGACATAGAAAATGTCACGAGTGATCTTAGAGTAATGTATATTAATTTTTAAAAATTGAATCAAAACTTAAACCTATAAAATAAAATATTAGATCTTTAAAAGATAATTATAGAATCGATTAAGATTAAATGAAATTAAATAATTTAAAAGTTGGTAAAAAAAGATTATCCTAATTGAAATTTTTAAATTTTAATTAAAAAAAGATTATTAAATAAAAATTAATTGATTTATTTTAATTTATAAAAAAATATTTAGTTTAAGCAAAATTTTCGATTAAAGAATAAAAATTATTAAATAAATCAAATCGAATAGTTAAAAACTGAACCAAAAATTAGCTAATTTAAGATTTTCACTGTTAAACCGATCGAATCGGAAAGTTAAAAATTGAACAAAAAATTAGTTAGTTCAAGATTTTTACTGTTAAACCGGTCAAATTGGCTCGATTTGTAAAGTATCGATACATACACACACATATATGTATATGTATATTTTTTATTTTGATGAAACTTGTATCTATTATTTTTAAAATATGTAAGAAATAAATTATTATATGCAAAAAATAATTTATAAATTACGTGACTTAAATAAATTATTATAATCAAATAATAAATTTGAATCAAGTGATAATATATATATATATATATATGATTAAAAATAATTATTAATTTATGATTTTTTGTTATTTTGAATATAAATTAACTTTTAACAAGTTGTTTAATATAATTTTTTAGGTTGGTATATGTAAACTTTTAAATGATTAGGTACGGATGATAATGGATGCAGGTTTTTTCAATTTGTCAATTCATAAATTCAGGGTTAGATTGACTTTAGACTTCACATACGAGTAAAACAATATCGTTTTGTTTAGAAAAGTTGAACCTCTGGCAAGCTTGAACTTAATTAAATTTTTTTATACTTTTAGTTTTAAAAATTTTATTTTAAAGTCACCTTTCTTTAAATTTTAATATTAAGATTGTCACTACAATTAGGTTCAATCTCGTTTACTTTGTTGAATTCCCATTTGAATAATTACACTTACCATCTTTCTAAAATTTATTTTAGTAATCAATTTACTGTTAATAATAAAAAGGTTAAATGCATAAATTTACTATCTTTTTTTACAAAATTTAATAAATCCCCATTATTTTAGTATTTATAAAACTGACCCTGATGTTAGTATACACTTCTGCATCATTTTTCATCAGAAAATTTTAATAATAACAAAAACAAAAGAAATAAACTTTTTTATAGTATAAAAAACCTTAGAAAAGTCACCTCATCTTTAAAATTCTCGACTTTTTAGTTTCATTTTTTTCATAAAAATCCCATCTCGTAGATTTTAATTAAAATAATAATAAAATGCACGTAATATAAACATAAGACACGAACTAGTTAATTGTCACTAAAATGATAAGTCTATTTGATTCTTAAACCGACTAGAATCAATTAAATTTGATTAAATTAATGATTTAAAATAATTGTAATAAGCAATTAGTTTGGATGAGATTTAATTGGTTACATTCAAACTTAAGAACGTATTACCTGATTGATGCAAGCGATGTCCATCTTTTTTTAAAAGTAAATCAAAAAAAATTTATACACATAAGAAAATGATACGTACACAACTGGAGATTTCCTATAGAGTAATCTCTTACCTACCAAAAGAGTAACCTAACGTGAATATTAGTGAATATATAAAATTAATTAAGTTGACCTCACACAACAATTTAAGTTGTTGTGATAAAATGGTCACTTAATATGGTATCAGAGCAAGCTTGATCCGAATTATTAATTCCCGGTTGTCCGTCTGGATGTCCAGTCCCAGCGGCCCGATCCGGTTACCACTGCGTATATTTCAAGTGACAACTGGATGTCCAGCTCCAGTTGCTCCAATTGTCACTTGAGGGGGAGTGTTAGAGTGTCTCATATTACCTAGACATGAAAACGTCAAAAGGTTTATAAGTGGTAAGGGTCAACTATCCCCAAACAACTAGTTCTAGTTATTTGGACAATAGTTGACCCAAGCTCAATTCTTATTAATTGCCTCTACATTTTACCCATATTAAAAATTTAACAGTGAATTCATAAGAACCTACAAAAATTCCTTACTAGCAAACATCCCAACCGTGAGCCTATACACGACTTCCTACCAAGATAGCCTTATAGAGCAAGCTTATCTTACCAATAAAACAACTTTTCCAACAAACATTTTATAGCAGGACAAATTTGACCATCCTTCCTCCGCAAAACCATAACGACAATATAATACAACATAAGTTGAAGAATTAGAGGATATCCTTCTTAGTTGGGTCGGTCGTGCACTCAGGCCCAAATATAGAACAATACATGGACCGATCCGTTCATTCACAAAAGTGATCAAAACTTAGTAGAAATTTCTTATACAAGGTATTACCCTACTATGAAACAGGTACGACATTAGAACCCCGATTTTCTCTGTTCTTAGCCACCAAAATCTTCACCAAAAGATTAACTTGAGCGTCGAAGGGACCTACCGGCAATCAACTCCTGGCGTACCTTTTGTTATTTTGCAGGTGTTCTTTAGCTAAAGTCAGTCAGAATCATGGATCTAAGCAACAGCGTCCAGCCCCATCAAATTTAGGCAGAACCACTCCAAAATTCTACAACTACGTAGGATCTACTTTGCTTTGAAAGCTGGAGGAGACGAAGGAGAGCCCCTCGCCCCTAGCTGCCCGCTTCTTTGTTGACTGTCGAAGTTTGCCCAACTCTCCCCTACCTTCGTTGATAAACCACTAATGGAACTTCTGGGCACCAATCGAAGGAGAAGGCTCTCCTACTGTTAGAGATTAGCATCACCTTCGTTATAGTCAACTTATCTGTTGTTGCAGGGAAAGGGCCGTAGACCTGCCAACTCCAAACTGCCAAGATTATTGTTGATTGGATGTCCATATTGTGTATATCTTCTTGTTATTTTTAACCAAAGTATATAAAAAAAAGAGTTTTCTAAACCGAAATCTTAAAAGGAATTTTTCAATAATTTAAATATTAAAAAATTTAAATAGATTTTATATCTTTTACTTTAATAATAATAATTAATATACAGCAAAAGATAAAGTTTTATTATGAAAAAAATTAAGAAGATTATTATTAAATTAAATATAATTAAAGGATGTTCTATAAACAACATAAATATTGAAGGTTAAGATTTAAACTAATAAATATTTATATATAAAAATTTAAAAGTAATATATATAATTATCATATATTGGATAATGGGGCCAAATATGATGCAAGGTGACGTAAGCCCACCTCATCTCGAGAAACTCAAACTTATTCATAAAGAACACCTGTCCCACTTCACTGAAAAAAATATATTATCTTACCTTCATGGCAATCTTATATCAAAGCCTTTTGACAATGGAAACATAATAGAAATTGTACAACGAATGAAGAAATGCCAATGCGCACCGCAGATATGACTGATCTTTCACAATTTTTTGTCAAACTGAGTTGAGTGTTCAAACCTGTTACTCATTAAAAACGAATCAGATTAGCATATCTCAAGTTTTTGTGGGTTTTGATTGAAAATGTAAGATGTAGCTTTTGAGGTTGGTTGAATAGGGTAGTAGGCATAACTATTTCACCTAGCGTAGACGGGCGATAGTGTAATGGTGGTTGATCATATGCTTACACAGATAGGGTTATGTGGTGATTTGTGTTTCCTGTTGCGGATATGTGTAAGTAACATTGGGTTTTGGGATCACATGGGTTTCAACTACCAGAATGAGCTTGGATTGAAAGGTTGTTCCTATTCCTAGTCCAATCCAACAACATATGCAAGAAAAAAAAGAAGAGTTTTTGGGTGTTTGTAATTGAGATTCTTGATCCTTTACACCATCAATCATCAAACAAACAGGGTATATCCAATTTGGTTTGCTCCTTCTATAATGGGCAACAGCCTGACCTCCATTGTTATCCACTAAATGTGAACGGTTGATTTCATCACACGAGACAATGATTAGAAAACTTGCACTGTCGAGGCCGAATTCAGAGTCCCTCCACTGTACTTTTTTAAGGAAAATCCAAGCTTCATTACAGAGTCAAACCCAAATGACCTTTTTTTCTTGGCAGTGGCTGTAGTCCACTAAACGTTTACTTATCATCTCGAAAGCTTCTCTGAAGAGTTGTGAGAGCCTCTTTCATGGCATCCAAAAGAGACTACTTTCTTTCACTGACTCTCCTCTCGTTTATCTCTTTCAGCTCTACTTCCTTTACTCCCCTGGACAACTATCTTCTAAATTGTGGCTCGACCACCAGTGTTTTCGTCGACAACCGAAATTTTCTAGCTGATTCCGTCAAACCAGGGTCAGATTTTATCTCGTCTGATCGGTCCGTTTCAGTAACGAACAAGAACCCATCTGCAAATTCACTCACTTTGTATCATACAGCAAGAGTTTTCACTAAAGCTTCGGGGTACAAGTTTAGTATCGAGAGAAATGGGACTCATTTGGTACGTTTTCATTTCTCGCCCTTTGTAGCAGAAGGTTTTAATTTGTTGACCGCTAAGTTTAGTGTTGCATTTGATGGGTACACGATACTGAGTGATTTTAGTACCCGAGTTCTTGTAGTCAAAGAGTATATACTAAAAGTAGATAGTGAAATGGTGGAGATTCTGTTTAGTCCTGAGGTTGATGAAGGTTATGCGTTTGTTAGTGGGATTGAGCTATTTTCAGCTCCTGGGGACCTTATTATAGATCAAGGAGCTAGGTTGGTTACGGAAAATGGAATTGAAGAGATTACGAATGTTACATCTAATGTTCTTGAGACAATTCATAGGATTAATGTTGGAGGTTCAACTTTGACACCTTTCAATGACACATTGTGGAGAACTTGGATTCCTGATGATGATTTTCTTGTTATAAAATCTGCCGCCAAACGTGTTGAGACTACACATACTCCTAATTACCAGAGTGGTGGTGCGACCAGAGAAATTGCCCCTGACAATGTCTACATGACTGCCCAGGAGATGAAT
The DNA here is from genome assembly GCA_024707465.1 of Erythroxylum daphnites. Classification (NCBI taxonomy): domain Eukaryota; kingdom Viridiplantae; phylum Streptophyta; class Magnoliopsida; order Malpighiales; family Erythroxylaceae; genus Erythroxylum; species Erythroxylum daphnites. Next base: position 26,269,705 of record JANPWU010000007.1, read on the forward strand.
AGGGACAACAGCAACCCTAATGCAAGATTCAAC
>JANPWU010000007.1:26847080-26860135 GCA_024707465.1 Erythroxylum daphnites
TCTTGTCGAAGGACTGTCTTATCTGTCTTCGTCCACCGTCCTCGCGTCCGAGGACGGTAACCAAACGCAGCATTAATGATCCATTCTCACTGGGAAAGTGGTGCGTCGAGGCCGTCGAGGACCAAGCACGACATGCCGTTTGCTTTCTGGAAAAGAACGAACCACTAATCTCTCGATATTAGTGTTTGATTGCTTTTTGCTTTTTCTTTAACTACATGCCTCTTTGCCTGACACGCGGCCTTTATATCATATTATATAATAATACGATATGATATGCTAATTTTTAACTCATCATTACGTCAAATAAAGAATAGACCGTTGTTTGTGCTAATGATATGTCCATTGACTTGATCTTCTTTGCATAATTATTACGACACTTTAATCTTAATTAATTAATTAATTAATTAATTATATATACACACATCATCGTCGTGGTCGCCTTATATAAGTAACGAATTACAAAGGAAAGTATATTTATATTATTTATAAAAGAAGAAAAAAGAGAATATAATTTTAAAATTTATAGATATTATATAAAATCATCTTTCAGATAATTAAGTTCAATAAGTATAAAATTTGACAAAAATACTTAAAATATAGTTCTATTATTTATATGTTAATTGTTAAAATAAAAATATTAATTTTTAACATAAAAGATTGAATATAAATTCAATTTTCAATTTAAATTCGATACATTATCAGGCTTAAATTTATATAAATAATTTAGAAATAACTTTATTTATATTGTGTATTAAATTATTGAAAGGTAAAAGAAGATTCTAAATTATTTTATACATCTTTATAAACTTGATTTTACAAAATTTTAATCACCTGTAATCAAATAATTATATCACCCCTAAATGGGTGGTCGAGTTGATAGAGTAGGAGGTATAACTCTCAAATCCTCTGTACCCCTTATTCTGTACCTACTCTGTACCTATTGTATCTGAGTCATCCATTTATATAGGACCCACATAAATAGGTGGCTCAGATGCAATGAGCACAGAGTAGATACAGAGTAAGGGTACAGAGGATTATGTCTTAGGAGGTATAGGGCTAAAAGGTTCTATGTTTGAATCTCCCTATTTACACTCTCTTGATTAAGCTTGTTATACAAGACTTGTCTAGTACAGAATACCCAATTAATGTAATTTATAGAATATTGCGTCAATCCAAAGATTTACTCCGTTGGCATTCAAAGAATAGCAACCTTTCGTTTAAAAAAACTTTTAATTAAATTAAATATTATGAAAGTAACCTTTATATATACTCATTACACCGACTCTGACATGGGATTTTTTTGGGTCAGGAGTTAGGAGCAACTACAACCTACCAAAGTTGACACTTGACAGAGACTTTCTTCCAAAAGAGAAAGACGAGTGGCTCTTCTTTTGTTCTGTTCAGCCATCATTTCAATGGACCAAATCAAAAGCTTTGGATAATAAATAATGACAGAATCAACAACCATGCACCGACTCTGTTCCTCCATTACTTGTCGATGGTGGTCCAAGAATCACATCTTATTGTGCTTTTCATCTTTAATCATAGATAGGTTGGTTAACAGTTTGTTAGATAAATATGTAAAACTCGTTGCCATTTGATGATGCAAACACAGCCTTGGGCCTCCTAAGAACAGAAGCCATGAAAATGAAAGCTCTGGTGTCTAAAATGGTGGGAGTTCTGGAGCCCAGAGAAGGAAAACGATAAAAACTAAACCCAGCTGGAAGATTTTGATGGCGTAGAAGAACGTGCAGTACGTTTTGCTGTGAGTCCTAACTTAGGTAAGGATTGCTACTGGAACACACTTTACTGGTATGTGATCATCTGTGCCAGCTATTATGGCCCAACTCTGAGCCATTCTGTGATCCACATAAATAAATGGCTAGGATGGAGTGGATGTATGACTAGGATAGAGTGGCACAGAGTTAAGCCAGAATAGCTGCCCAGAAGTTTTGAGGGGCACTTTACTTAGGTTGGAATTTAATATTAGATTTTATATTAAGATTGGGCTGTGTACAAATTCAAATCTTTTAACTTTAAACTACGTCGTTTTAGTAAATTAATTTTGAAGTTAAACACTTCCGATTCGGAAAATTTAATAACTTGAATTTTCTCTTTAAAATTAGTAATATTTTCAGAATAAATACATTAGGGTTGCATATCTCAAATTTGACCTAACCCGGTTTGTTATTATTTGTAAATTTAGATCGATCTTTCAAAATTAATTTATTTCGGATGATAAATTTAAAAGTTAAATTTTTATGTTTTATATTTAATTAAATGTGTAAGATTTTAAAATTGAAAAATTTTATTAATATTGTTGGTAGAGTATATGAAAATAAATACTGTCTCCTATTCAAAATAAGAGTGGTTTTAGAGGGATGCATACTTATTAAGAAAGTTAATGAAATGTTTGATATACCCTTATTAATTGCAAGTTGAAATGCCTTGAAAATATAATTTGTGTAATTAAGATGTGAGAAATTAAAGGATAATTTTGGACGTAAAATTATAATCATGCATGAAAAGTCACGAACGACATTTATTTTAAATAATTAAAATCCCTCTAAAACGACTTTTATTTTAAATAGGAAGAAGTATTTTAGGAGGTTATATAAGCTTCATAGTTTTGAATATTGATCACATTTTAAATAGCACATAATATCTTATATATTTATGGCAAGAGAGTTATATAATCATTCAAAATATTAGTTTTTATTGTTTTGTCGATAATATTAATAAAATATTAACAAAAATAATATTTTAAGCTATATTATTAATTTTTAAAAGTTTGAAACAATTAATTAATTTTTAAAATAATAAATACTATAATAAAAAATTATCATTTTAAATTTATAATGTTAGTAAAATTTACAATTATGATTTTAAATATCATTTTATTATTTTAATACCTATTTTAAATATATTATTTTAATCGATCCAGACCATTATTCACTTCTCATCCCAACTCGAGCATTCATTGTAACAGAATCTTGTCCGCTCCAGACAGCAAAGTTTCATCACGACATGTGAAAGGTTTCTTCTCTTTAAGGTACCGAAACCCTTTCCAAATTTGCGTGTAACTGTAGACATCAGTTCCCTCACGGATCTGTCTAGTTTGTTTTGGTTAATGATTACATCAAACAACTTCTTTGGACATCATTCGAGAATCAAATTGAAAGTACTTGGTCTCATCTGATCTTATAAATGTTTCGGTTGAAGTTCACCAAAAGAAAACCAAAAAACCATCGATTAAAAAGTTTAACAATAAAAACTTTAAATTAATTGAGTTTTTGATTTGATTTTTTTTTGTCAGATTTACATTAATATATTTTATTATTAAAAATAAATAATTTATTAATTAATCAATTATTTTTGTAAATTAATACTTTTTTTTTTGGAAACGAAGGAACCCACGGCTGTTATTCTTTCGATACGCACCGGGTAAATCTTCGGATTGATGCAATAAACTGCAAATCACGCCAACCGAATACTAAGTTAAAATACATCAATTTTTTTAAATAATCTATCTTTCAAATTAAAATTTAAAATTTCCGATGGATAAAAATATTGTCCTTTAATCATATTTTAAATTTTTAAATTTTATTAAATTTTTTACTGATTTTATGACAGTCTAATATCAATTGTACTATTACAAAACACACATAAATTAAGTATATTCGTAAATTTATACAAAAGTTATAAATTTATTCTAATTATTAAAAAAACATAAGACAATTTTAGTTTAAAAATTTTCTCACATTGACATTCATTACTCCATTTTAATATTTTTCTATCATTTGTTAAATAATTAATAATTATGATATGATTCGAATAACAAAAATTATACTATTTAAAAATTGTATTGAAAATAACAAAAAAGGTTTATAATTAAATTCGAAAAAGAAAATGATTTATGAATTAAAATTCATTTAAAGGTTTTCCCGTGCATAACTTGTGACCGAGTATTTTATGGCAAGTAAGTTTGGAATGCAAAATGACCATAAGCATTAAGGTTGTGTTCATTTGGATATATAAAGAAAAATCCTAATTTAAGGGTGTGGTTAAGTGAAAGGGACTCATTTATTTTTAACCAAAGGTCAAGGGTTCGATCCTTAATTTTGGGTATGGAGCAGTCTTAAATCCTTAAGTTAGTTGTCCCACCATGTGAGGTGTCTACAAACCAACGAGGGGGTTAGTCGCTAGGTCTGCCGGTGGATAACCTGGTCTAGACCCAAAAAAATATAAAGAAAAATCCTAATATCTTTAATTTTTTTAATGAATAAATACTTAATATTTTGAAGTTAATATATTAAACCTATTTTTATTAAGTATTCCCTAATTAATTTGAATAAATTAAAATTTAATATTAAAATTTTAAACATTTTAAAATTTAGTAATATATGTTTAAAGTTTATGAATAAATTCATATAAAAATATTTAGTAAGTTTAGATTAAATAAAAAATTGTTTTATAACTTGAATATTAAATTAAGATAAATGCACATTTTATTATAAAAATAAAAAGAAAAGCATTAAAATAATATTAATAAAAAAGGAATAAGTGTCAAGAATAGAAAATTTAAAAAGAACTTTTCTTTATGGCCTAGGGATACATATAAAAGGCCTTGCACTTACCATCCCCCACGACCATGAGTGAACAACACAAAGCTTGAAGCCTGCAAAAGAGGAAAAGATAGAAACCTTGAGAGAGCACTCGTTCATTCATATTCATCGACATTTCTAACTTTCCTGCTCACTTCACGTAATCCCAGAAAGCTTACGCATCCACTTTCTCTTTTTTCCTCAGTAAACAAACAATATCACGTCAGGTCAGATCTTTCCGTCTTTAATCCAATATTTTTTTTCTTTTTCTTTTGCTTTTTGTTTTTATATATAAAGGTCAAATCTTTCATATGCACATATATATTCTCCATATATTCCACTCTGTTTTCGTCATCTGAAGTGCCCATCACCGTCTTCTTGGACTCTTGACTCAAAAGTTTTCTCTTTTACTCTATCCTTAGATTGTGTGATTCCATTGTTCTAATTGTTTACTTGGGCGTTCGTTGGTTTTTGAATTTGTCAAAGTATAGAGAAGGGATAGTGCGTTGTTGAAGACTCTGTTTACAGAGCCATTCTTGGTAAACCCTACCCATTTTCTGTTTGTTTTCTTGGAAATCTTTGTGACGAGAAAGTTTTATCTGTTTTAATTGCTTTCTGTTCATTGCGTAACCAAACACAAGAATGGAAAAGATTAGGGGAAAATATGAGTAATCTTGAGTTATTTGAATAGCCTCTTTCTTTTCTCTCTGTTTCTAGCAGTTTCTCTGTAACCAAACACATATGTTCAAGAAGCTTTCTTGTATTGGACCTGTTTTTTTAATTGATTTCCAACGAATAATCAGATGAAAGCGCATTGAATATCGTTACTTGATAACGATGATATTTCCTTTTTTAGTGGAAAGATGTAACATAAATCGAAGTTGAAAACTATTAACTCTATTAGTGCATTATTCTTTTATTGATTTAGGTTGTGAAAGTAGGACTTGGCGTTTGCCTACGCTCAAAAACACGTCCTTTCATGGTTAATACTTGCATTGATTACGATTCTTGGTGTTGGAAAATTGAAGTTTTTGTTATTCTGTGTTTTTGGGGAAAGTTGGCTTCCAACTTTTAATGAAATAGCAAGAATTTTCCTTTCTGATGGTGTGTTTGGTTAATAAGAAACTTCTGGATTGCTTCTCTTTTTCGTTCTTTCTTTTTTTCCCTCGGAAAGCTCGAGCTCTCATGTCTATATCCATTCTTTCTTTTCTACAGTAATCAAACTCTTATTGACTGTGCTTGACATCCAGAGACTGGAGTCGCAGAAGAAAAAGATAATCTATGGAGGTCGACGCAGGAAGAGGTTTGGAATGCCAGAAGATTATGGATGGGAAGGTGAATGAAAGCAATGGTACAGAGAAAGAGAAGGCACTTCCTTCTTGTTGTTTGAAGGCAAAAGCTTCTGCTCCTGAGATGGATGCTAAATGCCATGCAACTGTTGTTTCTGGGTGGTTCTCAGAACCTCGTTCCTTTTCTGGTCGTTATCTTATTGTTTTGTTCTCCTTGTCTTTTTCCTCATGTTTCTGTGGAGCTCATGCTGATGCTTTTTTCTTGGTCTAAGATCATTGTTTTTGCGTTTTTTTTTCTTTTCTTTTGCTTATTTAGGTGAAGCTCGCAAAAAAGTGTACTTCAACAATCCCATGTGGCCAGGTAGTGCTTAATCTCAGGCCTGAGGTTTTCTTGCTATGGATTATTATTAAAAATTCATAATTTTTTTTAAATATTTAGCAGTATTCTAGCAATCAATTTGTGGTTTTCCTGATACAGATTAAGCTAGTAAGATTTTATAATTAGAGCAAAACTAGTGACGAATTCTTGCTGTATGTAATGGAGCTTCCTCTTGTCTAAATTGTTGTGGACGTTGCCTTTGGACATATGCAGGAGAAGCACATTCACTGGATGTAAAGGAGATCATATACAAGGGAAAGTCAGAGTATCAAGAGATCTTGATTTTTGAGGTTTAGTATTTTGGACTATCTAGTTGATGCTTTTGTTACTCTAATTTGCTACTCATGGGAGGTTATGGAGTGAGCGTTTAAACGGTCTGCTTCCGGGTTCATGAGATAAAAACTTGCCATTTTATATACACATCTGTTCTCCAACCACTGATCAAGCTGGCTAGGTTGTCTCCTTGCAGTCATCAGCATATGGAAAAGTGCTCGTACTTGATGGCATTGTTCAGTTGACTGAGAGTGATGAATGTGCTTACCAGGAAATGATTGCTCACCTTCCTCTTTGTTCCATTCCGTCTCCAAAATCAGTACGTATTTTCCGTGTTTCCTTTTTGGTGTAGACTATATGTTTAAATTTCTCTTTTCCCCATTTGCATTTCAACCCGGAGAAGAAATGTGAAGTCTCATTGTGAAACTGTAATCATCATAGTCATCTTTGAATTGATTCTTGATGGCTCTACACTCTGCAGTGTTTGTTTGTTCCCTTCATGGATGGTTTTAATTCATTCATTAAAGAATGTGTACAGGTTCTAGTTGTTGGTGGTGGTGATGGGGGAGTTCTTAGAGAGATTTCTCGCCATAGCTCTGTGGAGCATATTGATATATGCGAGATAGATTCGATGGTTATAGATGTAAGTGATGCTTGATATATTTTTTTAAAGCAATTACTTGCTTCTCATCTTCTCATCCTATTCATAACTTTAAATTTTCTCTAGGTGTCTAAGAAATATTTCCCCGAGTTAGCTGTTGGATTTACAGACCCTCGTGTCACACTTCACGTAGGTGATGGTATGTACAACCTTTTTTGGTGTTGCTCTATGTATGATTTAGCATGAATTATTCAATTACCAATTCGTTTGAACTTCAGAACTTTTGAAGGAAATGCCTATTTAGACTGGCTTTATATCTTTGATCATGACAGCTGTGGAATTTCTTCGACTTGCTCCTGAAGGGAAATATGATGCGATCATTGTTGATTCATCCGATCCTGTTGGTATGTTTTGTATATGATATCTTAATCTTTCCTTTGTGAACAGTTTCTCATCATTATGCTTTCTTGATTCCTGATATTTGGTTCCTGACGCCTTTTATCAAATTATGTTGTCTCACAGTTCCGTTTTGAAACTACAGGGCCTGCTCAGGAGCTCGTGGAGAAGCCATTCTTTGAGACAATAGCTAGAGCATTAAGGCCTGGAGGGGTCCTCTGTAACATGGCTGAAAGTATGTGGCTCCATACACATCTAATAGATGATATGCTCTCTGTCTGCACAGAGACATTCAAGGGTTCTGTGCATTATGCCTGGGCAAGTGTTCCCACCTATCCGAGGTACCAATCTTTGAAATTCTCTCAATAATTGGGGACTAACTACTACTTGAACGACCTTTCACCTTTTTATCTTGTGTTAGAAGCATAGTTTGTTTCTATGTGTTGCAACTGGGAATATCTGTTGATGCTTCTCACCTATGGCTTGATTTCTCTACATGGGCAGTGGTGTGATAGGATTTCTACTATGCTCAAAAGCCGGACCACACGTCGACTTTTTGAATCCTGTGAATCCAATCGAGAAGCTAGAAGGAGCTATTATGCATAAAAGAGAACTTAGGTACTACAACTCAGAGGTAATCTCTTATTCTCGCTCATTCGTTTTCCTTCTTTCCGCTTTTGTTTTCTGCGTACAAGAACTTATTTCGATAAGGTTCTTAAGTTGAACGAATGCGGTCTACCTCTTGCTGTATCGATACATTAATGCTGTTACTTGTGTTTCCCTGAACAGATTCACTCTGCTGCCTTTGCATTGCCAGCATTCTTGAAGAGGGAGGTGAAGTCTCTTTGCTGAATCAACAGACATCCATGTTTTCCAAGTCAGAAACCAAAGTACCTGGTCTGGTCTGGTTGGGACTACACAAGTGCTAGGGGATTAGCAGAGGAGGGTGATTCGAGTTCTGTGTTTTATAATACTGGAGGGGTTTTCTTTGATACGTCATTGTTGTTACTTTGTGTTGCTGCCAATGAACTATTCTGAGTTGAAGTTGGTTGAAGAAAATCCATTGTAAAAGACAAATTATATTACTAATGGAGAAAGTCAATAATTTGATCAATTGGAGTTACTTAAAAAGTGGGTCGGGATTAGTATGTCTAAAATTCGATCCAGTTCAAAATAAACTTCTTGTTAGCAACAACACACTTCCAATGAACCTGGAAAAGTAGAGGAAAACAATAATAACAATATTTTGGATTTACACAACATATAATACATCGTACAAACTCTGATGCAGAAGCACCTCACCAAACTGGCCTATATACTAATTGCAGACTTCCAGGTTCGGTTTCAATTCCTCCATTTTTCACTTCAGATGATAAAACTTCACCACTTTCCACGTAGTGGACATGTTGCAATTGATGAAAAAAATCAAGTACAAATATGGTATTGTCTACCGTTCAACAGCAGTAAAATCGGGCTCTGCCGGCTTCTGAGGAAGCATAGCTGGCACTCTCTCGGCCACTCTTACCTTACGAGTCCCACTCTGTCGCAGAGTACGCAGAGCATTGGCAGCAAACCGAGAAGCGTAAATGGTGGCACCTAAACTCGGTGTACTTCCACTTGCACTTACCTTGGCTAGTGCATCTTGTAGCCTATCCTCCTCTTGCCTCAGAGACTCTTCTAACTTCTTTTTACTGTATCTCCTCCATGCAGCTTGAATAAAGCAGGCTGCCCATGTCCTCCATTGCTGCGAGTAGAATCTGAAGGTGTGGCGGAGCTGTTTGCTGTGAAGCCGCCGAAATTGGGAAGCAACGAACTTTAAGTCATCAGCCATTAATGCAAAAGCTTCAACTTCCGAAAGGGTCTGCACAGTTCGAGTTGAAATGGGAAGGTTTGATGAGGAATGAGGGTCTAGAGCCCATGTAAGAAGTTCTTCACCACAGAAGTCACCAGCTTTGAGGTTCTCCGAATTGAAGAATCCAGTTCTTCCGCCATTGGTCGTCGTCGTCAGTAGCTTTCCTCGCATGATGAATAGCATTTCATCGACTGGATCACCCTCGCGAACAACGTAGCTTTCCTCTGTGTAGAGTGCTGGCTTGAGACAATCGCACATGGCATCTAACAGTTGTTCATCCATTTTCTCAAACATTGGCACCTTAAAAATGCATTCAAATGACATTTTCTTATGAAACGAATTTGAAGTAATTGTCCGGTCGAGATGCAAAACTGCAGAAGAGGGTAGTAACTCACTCTCATGAGCAGTGCTAAGCAGAGATGACGTTTTATGTCCCTTCTAAGGTCCTTGGGCAGATTATGAACCAGGTTTTCTTCATCAACTCCTCGAGTCTCTTGCCACCTGTATTGTTCGTATCTCCTGATTCGCTCCCTCAAATTCTCAGGAAGCAAACGGTGAGACATCCACTGTTCGGCATCTCGCCTTTTCACTCTCATTTCCTCCAGTCTTGTAGTGGTGGATTGAAGATACGTCTGTTTCAAGACAACATTAGCTCACCAAACTTCATCTATGATTGAAAGACTAGAAAACAGCTATGTCACCTGGATGTGCAGGATACAAATAGAGGTTGCAGGTACCTACCTGCATATTTCCAATGAGAAACGAAAACAGAACCAATCCAGATATAGAAATGAAAACTGCAAAGCAGATTTCCCACACATAGGTACTCGTAGCAAGGTTTTGACCAAGAGAACTGCAAAACAGATGTGACATGACATTATGTTCTGAAGTAGGGAATCTGTAAAATGCTATACATTGTTGCACATATGTAATACACACCTCAGGTTTCGCAAACCCCACCAAAAGCAGTAAAAGAACTTCTGTGGAAAATTTGAAGAAGCCACAACACCAGACTCAAGAGCATCGAGGAATATTCCGAACTTGAACACCTGTTTATCAGACTGTATCGGACAATAATCATCCAGGAAAGTTTTATTCCCAGTTTTACCACCGCAATAGAGTATATCCCGGTTGCATTTAGTCTTCCAACAGGCATATTTCCAGCATGATGTTTCTCTTTCGATGGCAAACAAGTACCAATAGGCACCAAATACCTGAAATCATAATTGGTCAATTAAACATGAATAATGCCAATCTGTCCTGCAAATTTAGAGTCCTAATTCAAAGAAATCAGCTTAAAGGTCCAAAGCCTACATGCACTTGAAACTTCTTCTATACCGATTAATACAAAAACCTTGCATAATATATAGTAATCTCAGTTCATACAGGAACTATAAATCATACAACACATAAAAAATGTTAGGTTTTTAGGGAGGATGAACACCTTTTTGTTATTTTATTTTAAAAAAACCGATTTATAGCAGTAAAACTTACATGACTGGCAACCATGTAAAGAAAAAGGTTGAAAGCAGCACCAGCCCATGCAGTTTCTGTAAGTATTCCGGAGGTTCTCGTAACTTCCTTATACAATGGGTAAATACGAATCACCCTTGGCATGTACTGGAAGAGAACTACGAATTTCAACAAGTTCTTTGTGTTCAACGATGTCGAGCCTGTCATCCTTGGAATGATTATCAAAATCACCATCTGTGAGTTAAAACATTATGTTAGAACAACGCAACAGCAACCGCAATCTAAAACAATGCTTGTGACAAAGAATCCTTGTTCCTAGTGCACAAATAAGCTCACATGCCATTAGCAGAATCTTCCTCTCATTTCTTAACCAAGATAAATGTATTTATCAGATACAGCACTCTGGTATCACAAACAATACACAAGCCATTTCAATTTTATGCAAAAAGAACTACGTGGATGAGGTAGGGGAGTATCACTTCACCTGTGGAAGCGGAAGAACCGCAAGAATGTCGATCAAGAAATACGATGACAAATACCTCTTGGCGATTGCCCATGCATCTTCAACAAGAACACCTCGTCCAAAAACTCGAGATGAAGGAGCAATAAAACCAGTGTGAAATTGAAAAATAATGTGAATGATGTAGAAGATATCCGTAAACGAACGCAAGACATTTGCAGTAACCTCCATCTTTTTGTCCAAGCCAAGGCATTTCTTTTCATCATCAATCACAGGAACATAAAAGAACAAGGGATCTAGTGAAACAGCAATTAGACATGATAGTACAAATATCTTATTCCACTTCTGAAGGAAAGGCCCCTGTGGGTCAAGAATTTTTATTTTGGAACTTGAGGTTTTGTCAGCAGATTTGCCAAACGAATATGATTTGAATGATTTTCTGATCCTTTTAATCCTTTCAGAGCCAGACTCCAATCCTTTATGAAACTTCTCAGAAACTGAGCCCATAGTCTTCCTAAATTTTCCCGAATGCACCATATGATTCATAGCATACTGTCCATCTAGATCTTTTTCAGAGTTCCAGTCCTGAAACCTGAAGAACATCAATATACAAGTCAGTATATCACATCCTCACTTAAGTTGGAACATCCAGTGCACAGACAGTAACCATACGGGAAGTGAACAATGAAATTATCTCACATCTCAAGAACCCCCAAGACACTGACTTGAAGATTCAAAATTAGTAACAAAGGTGATGTTGGCCAGAGATGAGAACAACTGGATATGGTAACCAGTAAAAGACATGGAATCTAATATGAAATTACCAATTCCATTATGAGTAATACGTAGTGCCAGTGCAAGAGAGAGTGGAAATTTATGCCTCTACATGAACAAGCACGACTCATATGTGGAAAACAAGTTGTTATTTAACTTCTGTAGACACCAGAACAGAACCTAAAACGAGTATAAAAAAATGTCAAATCTTGCAGCAATGAGCAAACCAACCTCACAGACTTCTCACGAGGAAAATTCATGACTGAGTCTTGTTAACAAGTCCGTCTGATCAATATTTGATTATCAACAAGACCCAAGCAAGTTCTTCAAGAACTTCAAAGCATCACCTCCTAATCCTTGTAAACGTTAGAAAACCCTGGTTTGAAATCGAGACACAAAATGCAGCCTTTCACAGGCTGCAACACACATTAATGAAGTAATGAATTGAAGCAAACAAAAACAGAAACATCACAAGCTACAATCTATCAATGGTTAAAGTTGACAAACCTAATTTCACTGACAAGGATGACAAAAACCCAGAAACTGCGGTAAAGAACAAAGAGTTCAATATTGGAATGTCCAATTTTCAGTTCTTAGAAATCCCACATCACAAAAATGGAAACTTTACGGAGGAAACTGAATAAAATTGGAAACTTTAAAACATCCTAGATTTCCTGAGAGTTTAAGAAAAAAGAAAACGGTACAATAAACGGTTTTCCTTCTGACTATGGTATTTCGACCCCAACCCCAACTTAAAAACACAATATCAAGAAAAAGGACAAGACAAGGCCAAAGATTGAGCAGAAGCAAGGATGTTCAATGAACTGAATCCATAGAAATCGCCATAAAAGACTTAAAAGTGTGAACAGAGAACTTACCTCTCACAGATACAAGAGAAAACCAGGAACTTGTGACACCAAGTTGGTTGATGCTTTGCAAGTGGAAGGAAGAAAG
>JANPWU010000007.1:26891339-26902960 GCA_024707465.1 Erythroxylum daphnites
AGTTTGTTGATTCGTCGATTCATGGTTTGTTAGCGAAAATGAACGGTGACGTAGCGGCCGAGTACATCAAAAGACATCACGACCACGATCCTGCAGATCATCAGTGTAGCTCCGCTCTCATTAAGCATATTAAAGCTCCTCTTCATCTAGTATGTTTCTTGTTCCGATTTTGTTTTTTGGTGTTTGCTTCCTTTGTTCTTGTTTTCATTGATTTTCGAGTTTTTTTTTAATGGTATGGATCCTAGTCTGCGGTCTTCTTTCTTCTTCTTGTTATTGTTTGAGTGGATTGTGTTCTCGATTTCTTTGTCCAAGTAATTTTTCTTTTTTCTTTTTGACTATGATGGTGTATTCAATTGACGTCGCAGTTTGTTTTCTTTCGATTATTGAAGTTTTTAACAATTTTTATTTTCATTTCGTCTATCTGATGTTGATCGAACTGAGAAAGAAGTCAAGGCAAGTATTCTAGGTTTTTTTCCTGTTGTTAAATTGACTTTCACTTCACTGTGAAATTTTCCATTTTAAAGATCCAAGGCAACGCAGAACAGTTGTTACTGTTGAAATTTTTTACATGTTCGTGCACTGAAAATTGAAGTTCCTCTTGGCAGATGTTTTGGTTGTAATGCTATAGTTGAATCTAAAGTTTTGAAGTTCAACACAAGCAAAGTTCCTATCTTTCTTTACCCTTTCATTGTATGTACGAAGTCCAAATCAATTAATCTTTCTGGTTTATTGCCTCTTGCATCTTTTTAAAGGTTAGATTGAGACAATTTGGGGTAGCTTTAGTTTATATGCCATGGTTAGAGTTTTGGAGGTGTAAACACCATATTAGTCATTTCTTAAGCTTGTTTTTCATATTTTTGGTAGGTTTGGTCTTTGGTTAGGAGATTTGATCAACCGCAAAAGTACAAACCTTTTGTCAGCAGATGTGTTGCGCAGGGAAATCTTGAGATCGGCTGTCTCAGAAAGGTTGATGTTAAGTCTGGCCTTCCTGCCACTACAAGTACGGAAAGATTGGAACTTCTCAATGATGATGAGCATATTCTCAGCATCAGGATTGTTGGTGGTGATCACAGGCTCAAAGTATGAAATTTTCTTGTCCTAAGTTATAACTTGTGACTTCTCTTCCCGTTATGTTTTGAGCAGGAGCAGTTTCTTAGTTTCATGAAACTATGAACTATGAAGTCTTGTTTGAAGATTCACCTTGTGATGTTTAGTTGTTTATTTTTCATGTTAGAAGATTGCATATAGAGTGAGTTACTAGGACAGTTGATCAACTTTTCTTTTGGATTTTGGCAAAGATGATTATGCACATTCCATTTCAAGGATCCAAGCTTCAGCCATTAAAACGTCATTTCTACTTTGGAAAATCCATATCTATGTCTTGATCTGGCTTTACTTGCTAGAATAACTCTATTTTCGGAGATATTCTCATATTCTTACGTATCGTGAACTTTTATCTAATTGGATATAAGTACAGCTTCAATCTAGAGTTTGTTGATGAGAGTTTGAGCCTTGAATTTCCTTTCTCTTTACTGTGTTTAGTTCTTCACTTTTTCAAGCGACTAAATTTAAGTCCAATCTGCGTTTTCTTGCTCCAGAACTATTCCTCAATCATTTCTCTCCACCCAGAGGTCATTGATGGAAGGCCAGGAACTCTGGTGATTGAGTCATTTGTGGTTGATGTACCTGATGGGAATACCAAGGATGAGACATGCTACTTTGTTGAAGCTCTCATCAAGTGCAATCTAAAATCACTAGCTGATGTTTCAGAACGGCATGCAGTACAGGATAGGACCGAGCCAATTGATCATCTTTAGAAAGGTGAGAAGAAGGGCAGGCCTGCTGCGTGACGGAATACTATAGTTTGCTAAGGATGAGGCTTCTAGGTCTTCCACACGTTGGAGAATCTAGAGACGGACTGGCAATCCTACAACTTTCGACACACACGCACACTTCTTTTCCATTGTTATGTTCCTCTACTTCCTTTTGCACCATATATATACTTCCATTTTCATAGTAGCTAAAGAACCAAACCCTCTTAAGGAGCTCGTGCATTACTGAAATATGAAAGAAGAAGAAAGGAACCGGATTCTCTTACTCTTTTGGTGTTTTGGGGGGATTTTGTTTGTGGTGGTACACATACATGGTAATGTATATAGTATAGTGTGATGGGAGAGCTGTCTCTAGTTTTGTTTCATATCATGTAGCTTAGTGTAGTGTGTTTGGTTTGGTGACATAAGACTTTGGAGCTGCCGTTGTTTGAGGTAGGGCCGACACGACTCTATTTAACAGCTTACTGCTATTTGTAATTACGCTTCTATTATTGCTGTAGTTAATAAATAATTCCTATTAGGCTTGAAACAATTAATTCCTCACTCAAATGGTTCCCGCATTATATGGCTAAGATGGAAATATGACTTTTCAATGATAATTAGCAAGTTAAAACTTCTGTTCAGCTCCAAATTATATTTATCAAGATTAGGGTTAGTAGTGGGTTGGATTGAAATTAAATTTATCTTTTTAAAAAATTAAAAATTAAAAATAATATTTTTTCTAATAAAATGCTATTTTATGTGAAAATTTTGGAGACTGGGTTTCCGCCAAACTCAAAATAGATCTACTAATTTCAAGCCAAGCAGTCGCTAAATGAGATTAGTTTATCCATTATAAGATGTATTTCATAATAGGGAAACCTTATTTCCAAGGCAAGAATCCTTATTTTCAAGGCAATTAGGTGAGGGAATAGTGAAAATTACCTTGGAAATAAGGTTTCTAGCCTTGAAAATAAGGTCTCCCTTCATAATAATTATATCCATCATTAAATTGTTAAACTAGCTTTGAATTGAGTTTAAATTTTTAAAAATTTTGAATTTTGGGCTCAAGAGATGCGACCTAAAACTCTAAAAATCTTAAAGCCTAAAAACTAATGGACTTGGAAAAAGGTTTGGGCTCATTTAAGAAGCACAGCCGAATCCATTATTAATGCTAGAGGACCTCCAGAAATTTTAAGACCAGCCAAAAATGTGATGCTACTAGGTACCTCGCATGATTGGGTGTGAAAGTAAATCCCTTTTGTCATGTACACTAAATAAGAAATGACAAGAAACTGACTTACATATACTTTAATATGTTGAACATGAGTATATCGATATCTCGGAAGTCAATGATCAGCGGCAACTGGAAAATCCTTGCAATTTTTTATATATAAAAATATTGGTATCTCAAAATTTCGCCCTAAACAGGGATCAGCAGATTCAATTATACATCTAAAGAATAGTACAAAGACTTCTATCATCACTGTGGTTGTTTGAGCTGGGTCTGGGTACAATTGGTTCAGGGTTATGCTTGGAGATGGGATTTCTATTACGCATTTAGTTGAACATGGAGAGGAAACTAGAAAAAGACCAGACATAAGAATATCACCTGGACTCTGCTTCTAATATACTGTACAGCAGCTCCGCCGAATAATTGTCGTCCAGAATCTGGGTGGGATCAAGCCAACACAAAGTCTCCTTCCTCCTGTTGTTCTTGTTGCTCAGGCAACCGCCCTTCCCGATAAGGAAGTAGAATACGCTTGATTTCTTCTGCGTTGAGTGTTTCGTATTCTAAAAGTGCATTTGCCAAAGCGTGCAATGCCTTCTCATGCTGTAAAGGAAAAGGAAAAAAGAAAAATGGAGAGGAAAAAGAATGATGTCAGGGACTTCAAAATATAAAGACTTCGATAAAATTGGCACCAGAAGAACTTATTTTGTTCAGATAAAAAAGTGAATTTCTGATTTTCATAAAGCAAACTAAAACTGATGCACCAAAAAGAAGAAAAAGAATGCAAAATAACAAACCTTCTTTAAGACCAATTTTACACGATCATATGCTTCTCTAAGGATTTTCACCACCTACAGAATCCAACAAACAGGTTTCAGATTTCAAGAGGAAATATCATGTTTACTCTGTAAGCAACAGTAATTCGAAAGACATACTTCAGCGTCAATTCGTGATTGCATATCTGAACTGGGTCGCTCTTTAATGTGAACAGGACCAATTGCATCACTCATCCCACAATTTGACACCTTCAAAGACAAGTAAAGCAGTGTGCAATTGAATGTTTGATTACCACTTCATTCCATAACAATGGCCGACAACAATGGAAAGAATCGGATGTATAGTTTACTGTTATCAGGAAGGACCCAAAGAGTATGAATATAACTAACCATATATTGGGCAAGCTCTGTGGCGGTATGAAGATCACTACTTGCTCCAGTGGTGATATGGTCCTGACCAAAGATGAGTTCTTCAGCTACTCTACCCCCCATACAAACATCAAGACGTGCTAGTAACTGCTTCTTGCTAACTGATGTCTCGTCACTTGAAGGAAGCTGGGTGACCATTCCCAAAGCCGATCCACGAGGCATAATAGTGGCTTTGTGAATTGGATGTGCACCCTCAGTATTAAAAGCTACAATAGCATGGCCACTCTCATGATATGCTGTCAACTGAAAAGAGGTTTCAAGTTGTAGATATATCATTCTGAGAAAGCCAAACTGGTTAATACCAGCGAAAGAAAATTGCAAATGGTCTCCTCTTTTTCAGTCAGCATTCTAACCCAGGGTCAGATTATGCTCTAAAAGAAGTGAAACAACAGCCAATACGGCATTCATCCAAACCCTAATAGCTAGATCACAATAGAGTACATGTACCTTCTTTGAGTCTTCAGTTAGGAACATTGTTTTCCGCTCAGTGCCCATAAGTATCCTATCTTTTGCAAACTCTAACTGTGCTGCAGTTAACTTCTCTGCACCTTCAACAGCAGCTTTAATGGCAGCAATGTTTACCAGGTTTGCAAGATCTGTTTGGAAAAAAGAACATGTTCTGATAATATTGGCTTCTTTAGGGGGCACAGAATGATCGACCCAATCAATTTCAACAATGAAATAGTACAGTTCACTAAGATCAACCTGCTCCATTGAAACCGGGGGTGCCACGGGCAATTGATCTTACATCAACATCATCATCCAATGGTTTATCTTGCAAATAAAGCTGTAAAATCTCTTCTCGGCCCCGTACATCAGGATTTGGAACAACAATCTGCAATGTGATTTTGCAAGTTATTCCCCAAGAAAATAAATTTGAGGACCCGAAAGGTACAGCAGAAGAGCAGAAATTTTGATTTCCTGATTGCTCATGATAGAGGCTCAGATAAGTATGTGACAGAATACCCTAACAGAACCATAAGAAGACAAGTCTACTAAACAGATGATTAATCATTTCCTTAAAAAGGAAGCAAACAACTTACATGCCTGTCGAATCTACCAGGCCTAGTCAAAGCTGGATCAAGGATGTCTGGCAAATTTGTTGCAGCCATCAATATTATTCCCTGCAGATAGTTTTGTAAAATTAAGAAATGCAGCACAAAACTAATTGAGACAAAACTATATGGATAATGATACCTCATTCTGTTCAAAACCATCCATTTCAACAAGCAGCTGATGCAATGTTTTCTTTGTATGGCCTTCCCATTGTTTCCTTGTCGACCCAACAGCATCAATTTCATCAATAAAGATAATGCATGGAGCCTATAATAGTTAAACAACATGCTAAGTGTGTTAGCACAGTACAATGTTCAAGAAAAATTGCATCTTTAAATGGAATAAACATAGAAATATCATGGATCAAGGAGTCACAGTACACATATAGAACTTTATGTGGATGTCCTATTTTCTCTCATTCAGTAGACCATAATAGCTTCTAAGTTTGATTTCCACTTTTTTCGGGTATGTGAATTCTTATGAATAAAACAAACACCAAAATACAAATAAACAGCTGAAGGAGTTTTTGCTGGTGTTCTCACACCGCATAATCTGCATATTTATTATCTGATAATGATAGAAAATTTCAACAAAATTCTCCTTTGTTTTCAGAAAGTGACCGCAGATGGAAATTAAAGGCAATTGTTATGATTAGAATAGTTCCGTCCCTTTGTTTTCAGCTATGGTTCTGTTTTCTTTCTACACTACAAATTAAAAATAAAACGTATATGCACCAGGGATAGCAAACCTTTTTCTTGGCTGCTTGAAACAAAGATCTTACACGACGAGCACCAACTCCAACAAACCTGCCACAAAAAATGTTGCGCAACTAACATTCTCTGACTATCACTTCACTCCGAGTAATGATAAATACAGGGATACATTTCCTTACAAACTATATCCCCATAAACTAGAGTTCAAACAGAATCATGATAGTCTCAAAGTGGAAATAGCAGAAAGTAAATTTAGGCAAAAAACATAGTGTATCTCCAACTTGTACCATGAAAAGAGAGGATCACATATTAGGCAATTAAATAAGCTTGATTTTTCCTTAAGCAAGTAGTGATATCTATCATGTATCATACATGATAAAACGGAAGTAAAGCCAAAATTATCTTACATTTCCTCAAATTCAGATCCTGCTCTATAGAAAAAAGGGACTCCTGCTTCTCCAGCAATAGCCTGAGTGTTCCACAATAAAAACAAAATATTACTAGCATTACAAAAACCAGAGATCAGTGTATATAGTATTGACAATACAATACATGTCAACAGAAAACATAACCAAACTTCTTGAGGAAACGAAAAGTAGAGAGCTTGAACAATATATCAATAGGATATGAATACAAGAAAGACTGGAAAGAAATTTGTTGAACTTCAGGATGGAAATAGTACATCAATGAACTTGCACTAACAAGTAAAAGTAGCAATCTCCCACAAGATGGTTGGAATTCATAAATCCAAAATGCAATCTGTTAAATACTACATATTACATGGAATGGAGGATAAAACCTTCTTTATGTTCTTAAGATATGCAGAAGCTCAAAACATAGAGTTTTCAGTAACATTGAAACTTTAAGGTATACTATTTCTAATTAATCAAACAAACTTTGATCTTGGAAATTTTACTAGAACTGAAGGCATAGATAGAGAAAAGGCATTACCTTGGCAAGTAAAGTTTTTCCTGTGCCAGGTGCCCCTGTCAAGAGAATTCCCTGCACAGGAGCAGTATTGAAGTTGCAGATATTATAATCAATAGATGTATGTATGTATGTATGTATCTATATATGTGTATATATATAAAGAGTGGCTGGTAAATTCTCATGCTTCTATGTTGATTAACTTTCTAAACAACTACACCATAAACAAAACAGGGTGGTGACAATCAAGTTAAGAATTGCGGTAAAAGAACAAAAGAGAAATAAATGCTCAAGCAATTTGCACAAAGTATTCAGACAATTCATCACAAGTTATGACTGATTCTTACAAGAATCTAAAACAATTTCTTAATCTAGAATTGGCAAAAGCTTAGCCCATCCCCAGCCTACTAAGAACTTCTATAAATCTTCATATTTGGCAATATAGATTCGTTCACCTTATGCTTCATTTACCCGATGCCCCAAAAGGACTCTAAATAAAGAATACTCTAATTGAAAGGCAATGCCCCAAACAAAGTTTATGTTTCATTCAAAAAATTTGTTGAGAAAACCTTTGGCAACTTTCCCCCGAGGCGAGTAAACTTTGCTGGATTTTTTAGGTACTCCACCACTTCCTCAAGCTCTTGTTTTGCATCATCACATCCTTTGACATCCTTAAATGTTTTGACATTCTGCAAGAAAATCAACAAGAGAATAAGTCAGACCATGCAAACAAGTACACAAGCAATATGAGACAATAGACATCAACTGTTGAGGAAGATACCAATTCAGTCAGGCACAAAAAAACCAATCCACTACCTACTTTGTTTCAGTTCATCCTTTAATCTTTTCTCCAATTGCATTGAAACTTTGGTTTTATTTCCTGCTATTCTAACCTTATCATTAAAGCTTTCTCTAACTTTTACACTGGCCAAAACAGGAAAAGCAACCAAATCCAATACATTAAACACGAAAATGCCACATCAGTGACAGAAAAATCTCAATAAACCATAAAAGTTACGAGTACAATAGTTTGACATACTTTTTCTGGCATAACTTCTTTACTCAACTCCTTTGGTGAATAAGAAGAACCTGAGCCAACACCAGAAGTTCCAATACCACCTAGGCTCCCAATATACTTTTGAAGAGCAGCAGCTCCTAGCACCCTGAAAATCTATTACTGTATGTAATTAACTGGTATGAATAATACAAATAAACTGATCAAGAGAACAGAAGTCATACCAAATTAATCCAACAGCAACAGTGAATAAGATCGTGGAGATGAGCTCTTGCGCAAATCGTGACTTGCCTGAGACTTTCTGATCAACCTTCCATAGTTCCATATAAATAACATAAAACAACATCCAATTACATCCGTCTTATACAAAAGCAAAATGGCACAGTAATTATGGTCTTGGATTCAGAATACAATGCCACAAGGACGAAACTATGTAACAGAGTCTTACCATCACCACATGCAATGGTTGCTTCTCAGACACTCCCGGGTTCAAAAAGGGCTCATCTGTACTTCCTGACACCCGTTGCTTTAACTCTTGCAACTACAAGTAACATATTGATATAATCGGAATATAATGTGCGTGATACTATCACTGAAACATTTATGATCTTCCGTGCCAATAAAATTAAGAAAGATCAACAATGTGTTTAATTTACCAATGAAGGAAGACTGGACGGCTTCCCAGATTGTTCATCTGGAAGATAATCTGCAATTGAATTCGTAACAACAAGAGCTTTAAGATACTCTGCAACTCCCCTGCTATCTACTGCGTGTTCTCTTTGTTCAAACCTTCTAATCAACAACTCAGGGCTGCACAAGAATTTCACTTTTAACTTCAATGCTAAAAAGCAGGCGACTTGCAGAGCAAGAAGCGGAATGAAACTTACACACAGAAGTACAGACCTGTGCTTATTAAGCTCAATGAAGAGAGCCGTCTGCTTGACAGCATCCTCAGGATTGGCGTCAGCTTCAGCAATCAGACGGTCCAGACGCTTCTCTTGGCGCCAAAAAGGCCACCAACTCAACCACTCAAAACTCAAGTTACTCAACAATTTCTCCAATCCTCTCTTTGCCATCGCCCACAGTCCAGTCAGAAACACAATCACCGGCACTTCCCGATTAACTCCGACACCCTCCGCCAACTTCCCGTCCTCCGCCGCATTCCCACTCTTCACACCTTCGTCCAATTCAATCAACTTCCCACCCTCGCGTTCTCCATCCAGCACATCGGTTCTCGATTCTACAACGCCGGAAGCCGCACCGTTCTCGACGGATAATTCAGATAGCTTAGAGTCCTCGTCCGCGGGAGAAACAGTTGGAGAAGCGGAATCGGAATCGGAACGGGCATTGTCGGGGTGCAATGTACAGGAAATGGATAGAAATCGAGAAAAGGACAAGTGAACTTTAGAGAAGGAATGGTGGTAGTGGGGCCGGTGGTGGCGGCGGAGAAGGAGACGAGGAGAGGAGAGAAATCGGCGGCGGCCGGAGGAGGAGGGGAGAGAGAGGGAAGGTCTGAAGAGAAGAGAAGCTTGTAGAGTAGTAATAACTGTCATTATTCAGAATCTCTAATGGAGTTAGGGTTTCTAATACCAAAAATGTAAATTCAAACTCATCTTCTTCTCCCTCAAACACACATACACGTATATATATATACTCTGTGTGTGTTTGGGTTTTGCGTGTTGAGAGAGAGAGAGAGACGGTGGAGGATAGATACAGGAAGGTGCTTCTTCGAGAGCCACAAAACGAACAAAGCAACAAGTGACGAAATAATTGAAAATCTTATCTGGATTTGCTTGCGGTCTAGTGATGAATTGGGCCGAGCCCGATCCGATCCATTTGTCTGAAATCTTAGATTTAATCAAGATTTTTAAAAAATTTTAGTTTAATCAATTTTAAATATTAAGAGCCCGTCTCTTTCTTTTTTTATTTCTTGTTTTTAAAAATAAAAAATTAGAAAAATTTTATAAAAACATAAGAACTTATTTGGTTCTACTTTTATGTTTTTATTGTAGTTTTTTGTAATTTTATTTTTAATGTATTATATTTATTCAAAAAACAGAAATCTATTTAGTTAAAATTTGCAATAAAAATTGAAAACTCAATTAGTTGATATTTGTAATAAAAATATAAAAAATAAAAACATTTTTTATTTCACCCCCTGTTTTTATTTTTTTCAATTGTACTATTAAATGTTAATATTAATTTTTAATTTAATTATTTTAATATATAAATTGTATGGTTAAATTTAATAATTTTCATTATGGTTAGAAATGAAATGTATAATATTTATGTAATTAACGAAATTACATTAAATTATTCATTCCCACTAATTTTATTGATGACAATAATTAACTAATTCAATACAAGGATAACAATTCAATGAATTCGAATTTCGATGCAATTCATTACCAAGCTACAACCCTACGTGACTCATTCCCATCCAAGGTTTTAAAAATCGAACAGGACCGATCAGTCCAACCTAAAATAGTCTTAATTAGCGCGTTGTTCGATTTGGTTTTAACTAATAACCTTTTAGAGTAAAAATCAGCGGGTTTACTATAGAACCAGTCGATTTTTCAGCCTATCGGTTTGTCAATAAAAACTCGCTAATCTTGCTTTGTTCATACCAGACGCTCTCCTCGTGAGATTCACTCTCTCTTCAGTCACCAAGTCTCACCGTCTTCTTCCATTTCTGTCCATTTTTTCTCGATCTTGCCGCCGTCTTCCATTTATGACCATTTATGAAGAATTTCATTCTCTAAAAAATTAATTTCTTTTTACAAGGCATATACACTTGAATATAAAGGAAAAACTATCCTAATTAGGAAGAACTAATTAAGGTAGAATAATAACGGAAGGATCCCTACAAATCTGCCGTATCTCACTAATTAGCACAAAGTCAATCATTCCATAACTAGGAGATATCCAACACTCCCACTCAAGTTAAGCGATGGAGTCGCCAAGCCTTAACTTGCTCAAAGCTGTCTGGAATATCTGACCAGTGACTGCTTTGGTCAGTATATCTGCCAGCTGATCCTCAGACCTGACAAACGGAATCGTGATGGTACCATTCTCCAGTTTCTCCTTAATAAAATGTCAATCCACTTCCACATGCTTAGTTCGATCATGCTGAACCGGATTTTCGGAAATGCTTATAGTAGCTCTGTTATCGCACTTTAGAGGACTTGGGCCTACCGGAGCCATGCCTATTTCCATCATCAATTTCCTTAGCCAAATTATCTCAGCTACCCCTTTTGCTATGCTTTTGAACTCTGCTTCTGCACTAGACAGTGCCACGACCTTCTGTTTCTTGCTTCTCCACGTCACCACATTACCCTCGACTAGTGTAAAGAACCCGGAGGTGGATCTTCTGTCATTTGGGTTCCTTGCCCAATCAGCATCAGTATAAGCTTCTATGTCTAAATGTCCGTGTCTCCCAAACATGATTCCTGTCCCAATGGTTCCTTTCAGATACCGGATAATCCGAACTACTGCCTCCATATGTTCCCTCTGAGGTCTATGCATGAACTGGCTAACGACCCCCACAGCATATGCAATATCCGGTCTTGTATGAGACAAGTAGATTAGTTTACCAACCAAACGTTGGTACCTCTCCTTCTCAGCTGGTTCCCCACTATCTTCAATCTTCAGTTTGTGATTCAC